>PVIA01004186.1:0-145726 GCA_004024845.1 Tonatia bakeri
TTAAGATTCTCTCCTTCTCTTTCATCTTGGGTAATGTAATTATGATGTGCCTTGGTGTGTGCTTCCTTGGGTCCAAATTCTTTAGGACTCTGAGCTTCCTGGACTTCCTCAAAGTCTCTTTCCTTTGCCAGATTGGGGAAGTTCTCCTTCATTGTTTTTTTCAAATAAGTTTTCAATTTCTTGCTCTTTCTCTTCTCCTTCTGGCACCGCTATGATTCAGATGTTGGAACATTTAAAGTTTTCCCAGAAGTTCCTAAGCCTCCCCTCATTTTTTTGAATTCTTGTTTCTTCATTCTGTTCTGGTTGAATATTTATTTCTTCTTCTGCTCCAAACTGTTGATTTGAGTCTCGGTTTTCTTCCTGTCACTGTTGGTTCCCTGTCCACTTTTCTTTATTTCACTTTTCATAGCCTTCACTTTTTCCTCTGTTTTGTGACCCTACTCCACCATTTCTGTGAACATCCTGATTACCAGTGTTTTGAAGTGTGCATCTGATAGGTTGGCTATCTCTTCATTGCTTACTTATATTTTTTTCTGGAGCTTTCACCTGTTCTTTCATTTAGGCCTTTTTTTTTTTTTTGTCTTAGTGTGCCTGTTACATAGTAAGGGGTGGAGCCTTAGTATTCACCAGGGCACGGAAACCCAAGTCACTAGGTTGTGGTGCTGTATGAGGGGGAAGGGTCCCAGAGGGAACAATGCCACTTGCTTGGCTCTCGGTTGGCTTTCAGTCACTTCTCCTGCTACCCACAAGCAAAGTAGGCCCTTCTGGTGCTGCTTCCTGGGAGAGGGAGTGGCTTTGTGTACATTCTAAAACCCTGTGGGTCTCTCCAATGAACTTTCCTTTGAAGCTGAGAGTTTCTCTTGCCACCTCAACTCCCACAGGTTTTTTCTGTTAGAGGCTTTGAGGCTTTATTTCCCTGCACTGATACCCTGGGTTGTGAGGTCTGTCTTGCTCCCCAGTTGTTCCTCCTGGTTTATCCGTGCATTGAACTGCTCTTTGACCGTCATGGACATCCACTGGAAGTTTGAAACTTGTTCATACATTTGTCAGAAGTAGATGACAACCCCTCCGTAGTGCCAGGCTTCTCCATTATGGACTTGCTCTTGATGAGCCTATACTGGTAATAAATAGCTTTAGTTCAAATGTTATTTTGGAGGCTACAGAAGATGTTCACTTGCTATATTTCATTTGATGGTCACCATAGACAAGGTCACAATGTTTCTCCATTTTGCTGAAAAGAAAGCCACAGCTCAGCAGGCATGAAATTTACTGAAGGGCTAGAACCCAAGTATGCCCTCCCGCCCCCGAGGCTCTTCCCAGTATTTCATAAAGATGTCTCTTCTCTGCATGGAAAGGAGTTTTGAGGTTCTCCCAGGGGAGGCTTTTAAAGTGGATAGTGGTTTTCCTTTTCCTGATGCATGTGATGATGGAAATTTATGCCTTCCTAATGTCAAACAACAGAAGAATGGTTAAATAAATATGACATATCCCTATACTGGGTTACTATGTGGCTATTAAAATGAATCTTTTCAAAGACTATATAATGATACAGGGAACTGCTCTTGATTATATCAGTGTTTTGTGAAAGATGCTGGGTACTAAACAACAGGATCTTGATTTTGTTTAAAAAATTATACTCGTGAGACGAGTACTGGAATAAAACATACCAAAATCTTTAGCAGAGTTTTCTCTGTATCGTAGGATTGTGGCCTACATTGGCCACAATACGATATGTTGCCAAAATCCTATTGTAGGATTTTATACCTTTCTGTTTTTTTCAGGTTTTCCCTTCAGTGAATTCATATTGTCAAAAACATAAATGTTATTTTCATTATACTCCACAGACTTTATTATTTTAGCTAGAGGAATCCTTTGAGTAATTTTTGCTATCTTTGGTTTATAAAATTACATTCATTGAAACTTAAATTGAAATGATTAGGTGCTTTTATTATTAGTGTATAAATTTGAGATAAATAATATATTCTTAGTGTTTGTATTTTATTTTTTAAATTTTTATTTATTGATTTTTACAGGCAGAGGAGCAGGAAGAGAGAGAGAGATTGATTTGTTGTTCCACTTATCCATGTACTCATTGGTTGATTCTTGTATGTGCCCTGATCAGAGATTGAACCCACAGTCTTGGTATCTTAGGATGATGCTCTAACCACTTGAGCTACCTGGTCAGGGCAGTATTTATATTTTAAATTGGCCATTATAACTCATTTGCAGGTTTGTTATTTTCTGAAAGCGACTCCTTTTTACATAATTCATTAATTCGGTCACACATCATTTTGAGGGCTTTCCGAATGTGCCAGGCTGAAGATGAAGTATAGTGTGCCACACTGATGAAGACAGCCCAGTCTCTGCTCTCAAGAAGTACACATCTGGTGTGAGATAGACACCAGTAAAGCCATCACAGTGAGAGAAAGCTGTGCAGAACACTCAGGGGCTGCAAAGCCAGGAGGCCACCTTCACAGGCCCTGTGGGCAGCTGGGGAGCTTTCCCAGGAGAGTTGCCTCTCCAGCTTGAGGCAGCTCTTTTCTCTTGGATAACCACCCTCAGATTTAGAAGTAAGGACAACACATCTTTTTATGCTATGGGGCAATTGTTGCCTCAAAGATATTTATAATAGTTAAGAGTTTTGAAATTAATTTAGAATGGTAAACTAGTTATTTTGGGCTGTAGGGCCTTATCATTTCTTTAGTAAGGCGTTCTTCTAGTCTTCAGAATTTCCCTTCCTTTCTGTATATTTTGGGTTTACTAAAAATTAGTGGTAATACCAAAGCATAACAGTCTTGTTCTGAGATTATCATAATGATGTCTTTTTATATTACATATAAAAAGTATCTCATTACATATCCTTCTATGGAACGGTTAATGCTGATTTTGATCACTTCTTTCATTCCTATTTCATTCCACCACCTTTCCTACTCTGTTTTATAGGGATAAACTGAGTCGTAAAATGATCAGTTGACTTCTCCAAATTACGAAGTGAGTCAGTAATGGAACTGGAAACAGAAGTCAGGGTTCCTTTGTACAAAGCTCTGACTTCTCAAATATTTCTCCATAGGAGTCAAATAGGTTGTCAAAAGGGCATTCACCTTTTAAATCTTTACTGAAAATAATGAGCTTAAAATAAAGTCTCTCGAAGATAATTGTATTGTTACAGCTTTGGACAGAAGTTAAGACCATTTGAGTAGATTAAAATGAGTCCTGAGTGAGGCTTATTATTTGATCTGTTTAATTAATTTGTTCAGCAATAGATTGTAATTCTTTTTGGAAAAAGAATAAGTGGAATGTTTTCAGACCTGTTTAATAATATTTGAGATACATTTTGATTAATTAAAAAATTTTCAAATAAGAGGGACAGGATTAAAAATAAAATCAGAGTTGACACAATATATTTCATGCTACTGGATGATTATGGCTTCATTATCAAATGGTCTTCCTATAATCCATTAACCGAAAAAAATACTATTTTAATGCTCTCAGTTATTATTTTTACTACTAAAATAATTGTACTCTAATAATAAACATTGACTATTATGAATATTACACTAAACTGTCTGAAGCAACAGTATAATTGAATATGAAGGAAAATAAATACATATAAGTTTTTCATTGAAGTTTTTCCTTCTAGTTAAAAATATTTATATATTTTGGATTAACTATAGAACAAAACAAAACAAAACTTAAAATGTGTACCATAGTTTGCATGTAGAATAAATGTCTTAATGATTCCCATACAGAAAATGTTGCATTAACTGGAATTTTAAGAACTTTACAATACAGAAATGGTTCTATTATTATATTTTATACAGAATAATATTTTTATTAACCACAATTACAGTGACCTGATTTTAGAGTTATTACTTCAAATTCTTTAATTTTAGGCCTTTGTCCCAACCATACCTAAGATTTGGTATATAATGCATTATTTATATTGTCATCAAATATTGCTTATCAGGATCCCATTTAGGTTTTTTTATTGTTGTTCAAGTACAGTTATCTCCGTTTTCCCACCACCACCTCCCACCCTTGATTCTATGCCCCTTTGGCTTTGCCCATGGGTCCTTTATGTATGTTCCTTGATGTAGGTTTTGTTTCCAGGAAAAAAAAATTAAAAATATATCTGCATCACGAGGATACATTCAGAGCTCAAGAGTTCTGTATATCTATACAGAAACTTTTATTTGTTTGGAGATCCAGACTTTGTGTTTAAACTTGGTAAGGGCTGAGGGACATCTTGTGGTACTCACCGTCCCATTCTTCGCTCTGAGGTTGTCCACTGCTGGGGTTGGGGAACGTGGAGTTTACTGATGACCCAGCAGCAATGTCCTGACTGCCAGTCATTGTTACCTGTATATCCATGGGCAGGTTATTGAAGCTTCTGGGCCTCCAATTATTGAAGTTGGAACATAATATTATGATAGGAACAAAAATAGATAGAAAAATGTAGATATACTGTCTTTGAAATGTGTGGGGAGATAGACAAAATTTACTGAATTATATACTAGTATCAAAAAAATGGAAAAACTTCCCAAATGGTTGTTGCTGGGTAGAATTTTGAATGTAAGGGATAAGGTGATAATAAGATTGTGGAACACAGATGAGATCAATACTAGAAAGCTTCATGATGGGGATGATGAGAAAGGGGAATCTATGTACCACAAATCAGCCAAAATTGTACTGATTTTTCAAGACCTAGTGTTCACAAATTGCTCAGAGTAATCATCCCATGTAGATGTGTGTGTATATGTGTGTATGAGTCCCCATTGTGGGTAAACTGTTAACTATTACAGGAGCCATATCAGGATTCAGGTGGAAATGAAGTAGATTGTACTGCCTTGAATATAGACTTGCACTACTTAAAAAAAAAAGATTTTATTTATTTACTTTTAGAGATAAGGGAAGGGAGAAAGAGAAGAATAGAAATATTAACCTGTGAGAGATACATTGATTGGTTGCCTCTCACATACCCTCAACTGGGGACTTGGCTCACCACCCAGGCATATCGCCTGACCGGGAATCAAACCTGCAACCTTTTGGTTCACAGACTGGCACTCAGTCCACTGAGCCACACAAGACTTGCACTGATTTTGATCTGCTTCATTTCTAAGATTTAGAATAGTGAACTCTGGTGCCAAACTCCCTGGGTTTGCATCCTAGTCCTGCCATTGACCTTGTGAACATTTCCTACTTGTTTTGTTCCTCCATTTTCCCGACTGTAATATGGAGATAATGTTGGAACCCATCGCACAGACTATTATGGAGGTTAAATGGGTAGGTTAATGCATGCAAATCATTTATAACAGTTTCTGGAACTCAATAAAGGTTAGGCATTAGTGGTGGTGGTGTATAATTCATCATGTAACTTATCAAAGCACTTTCTCAAGTGCATTTTTGTTTCAGTCAATTTGATTCTTGCAAAAGAAGCAAAGTCTCAAGGAACTTATGTAACTTTCCCAGGTTCAAGTCTAGTAAACACTGGGCACCTTGGCTAGAGCCCTTGGACTCCAACTCCTATCCTGGTTAAGTGATTTTGTTTTGGTGTTTTCTTTCCCCCATAACACTGACTGGAATCTTGCCCAGAAGCAGAGCTGTATGGGAAATTGTGACTCAGAGGTCAAGGGGATAATATGAACTTTCTGGGCCTCCAAACTTCCAATAGCCCCCTGATTCCCCTCCTAATCATTCTCCACTGCTCTGCCCCAGACATTCCAGTACAGCCACCTAAACGCTAGGTTTTAAGGAATCATCGGGTTCTACTGTGACATGTGTCCATCTTTGCCTCCTCAGGAATGAGGGGAGAATCTTACTTCATTGGCATGAGGAGCCCGGGGCAGCAAGGGTGCATCCCAGAAGACGGAGGCCTTTTCTTGCTCTGCTGCATAGACAGAGACTGGGCGGTAACTCAGTGTTTCGCAGAGGAGGCCTTTCAAGCCATCACTGACTTCAATGACCTCCCCAACTCCTTGTTTGCCTGCAACGTTCACCAGTCTGTGTTCGAAGGAGAAGAGAGCAAGGTAAGAAGTCTTTGCTCCTTCTGAGACTTGGGGAGGGAGCTGCGTGGCTCTATCCCAAAATATTTCCGTGGCTCATTTGCGATTGATGTTTTGAAGTGCTTGAAAATGTTTAGCTAGCTTTGTTCTTGGCATGCAGAGCAGGAGGAGAAAAGCCTGCTCTATGATCAGCCAATTTTGCGGGTACGCATGACAAGGTTGTAGATGAGAGTGCGTGGAGTCAGATCTGGTCCTCCGCGACTCAGGACTACCTAGCAAAACAAGTAGTGTTAGGAATAGTGATTGCAGGTGATATCCCTTGGGCTGGTTAACAGATGTCATTAAAAACAAATTATTTTTCCTTATTATGCCAACAACATAATTTGCCTTCCTCAAAACAGCACATGCTCTCTTTCATCCCTATCCCCCCCTACAGTTTGATGAATATTCTAAAAATAGCTTTTATCCAAGTGCTGCAGCAGTTAGAAGACAGGTAAGTTGGCTGGGCCTCTGAGTCTCGCCCACTGATACCACAGTGGGTGGAATTGTTATGTGCGTGTTATTAGAATTTGAACGAAAGTGGTTAAGTCCTTGATTTGAAATGACTGGGGAATGAGGTTGTCTATGTGCAAGCATTTTCCAGAAAATGAAGCTTTCCATTTGAAGAGTCAAACTTGATTTAGTATAAGTATTCTTAGAAATCAGAGTAACTATTCTGTTTGGGGATCTTTCATTTCAAATTTTTCTGACCTTTTAAGTGTGGTGTCTAAATAGATCCAACCTTGCCTTGTGTACATGGATTTCTAATTGTAAATATCCACTATAATCCTGTGTTATAAAACATGGCCAGTATTTTTGAGGGAAGGGCCTTTTTTCTAAAACTAAAGTGTGTGGCCCTGTGTCATATGTAAGAGTAGGATTTATGATTGCTGTTTCAAAAACCGTTTTTGCCAATTGCTGAAGTCCAAGCTTTGTTGTCTGACAACAATTACTGGAAGTGGTTTTTTTTCTGGATTTTATTGGTTTTGTAAGCAATTCTGATAGTCCAGAGGATTCTATTTCAAGCCATTTAAAGATAGTTTTATAATGATATTATTTTAGAGTGGAACAATTGAAAAAAATGGACTAAAAATAGCTTGAAATCCAAGGACTTAGATGTGATTAGGACCTCCAGTGTTGGGGTCACCAGACCATTTTAAATAAGAAAATAGCACATAGGCTCTTGGACAGAAACTGAGAATTTAACTCTTGGATTATAATCAGGTTATAATACAGGCTATAATTTACTCACAGCACGTAACATCCCCTGAAATCTACCTGACATTAACTATGACACAAGGCTTCATGTTTTCTCATTTTATCATCTATTTATTTAAGTGTTAACAATTAGAAGCATTTTCATTAGGGGTTTAATGCAGATTTTGATTCTTTCCTGGGTAAATATTTTCCTGTAACTTAAAGCGAAAAAGCCTAGGGAGGAACTAATCTCATTCAGGATTGCTGCTGAACGGCTGATCAACTGAACCAGAACTGGTTGTGTGGAAAGACCGAGGTTTGGGGGTAGTTCTTGGGAATTTGCCCACATCTATTTTAATATTCTCACCTGTGATCGAATCATGGGTTACAAAATAGTCTTATTTAGTTTGAATACCAAGTTGGTACACTGCATCTTGACAAATAGTGTTTGGCTTTAAAATGACCTTGATAAAATATTGAGGTGAAATCAACCAGATATATGTATGTGGTTCAATGGAACCAGGTTCAGATTATCTAGATCACATTTTTTTAGCCAAGGAGGTGAATTTTATAATTAGCCAATATCTACATTATTAAACTTATTAAATCAGGCAGAAAATGGAGATCCTCTAGGATACCAAATAATGCGACGTAGATTATGTTTTGATTTCATTATATATACACAGTTTAAGGGCCATAAAGCAAGATTATCAGAAACCATATGTGTTGGCAATAGGCAGCAGGTACAATCACTGGGATTCCAGAAAAAAAAAAATGTTTAGGAAGACTCCTGGCTCCTCATTTTCACTACCACATATTTCTCTTCAAGTTCCAGGCCTTTAATTCTTCTCTTTACCTCAATTTTTTTCACTATCTGAATAAAACTCATTGTCTTATATACCATTTTTTAGGACCTTCTTACCATAATATTCAAAGTTCATGAATGTGAGTCTCAAAGTCTGAAGATAGTTATCTTTCCTGAAGAGTGGACATTCTGGACATTGTGCTAAATTGGTGGAGAGATATTTTTAGGCAGAGAGGAAAAAAAGCAAGAAGCCTTTTTAGCACTTGAATTTGCCGGTAGGCAAGGTTGGCCGTGGTGATTGTCTAAAATATTTGGCTTTGAGAAGATGCCTGCAGCAGCAGCCTGGAATTATATCAGGGAGATAGGCAGCAGAAAGATGCTTAGTATTCATTTCAGAGGTCCAGGTGGGTAGATGGTGCACGTATATGACTCATTTTGGCAGAATCTGTTTTTTTGCGGTGTGGGCACAACCTACTTTCAATTCATTGTTTCTTGATATTGATGGGTTAAAGTTTAGCTTGTTTCTTGCAATTCTTATAAAGCATACATTTTAACTTTCTGAGTAGGATAGAAATTAGCGTTTCTGCTTCTGACTCACGAATGAGTCTTGCAGCAATCTCTTTTCTGTTCTCCCACCCATCTGTGACACCATTCCTAAGCCCTTTTCCTTTTTGAGGTAATTTGGAAGGTAGTAGGTAACACCCCACGATGTGATCTTCTGGTTATTTTTGTTTCTGCTTATCAGAGTGATAAATACTGACATGCTCATTTTTGCAATCCTATTTAAGTTCCAAGTTCTGACAGAACATTTTTAAAATCGCTCTGTGAGGGCCTTGATGTCCACTCCTTTTCTGTTAGGCACAATTCTGAGACTGTATTATGATTTGATGCTTTTGCAAGGATTGAGTGCATTCTTCAGTGTGGCTTGTTGTGGTCCAGATGGTTGAGATTTGTTTATATAACACAAAGGAGAACCAGAGCTGGAAGAAATTGGCATCTAAAATCTATAAATACAGATTGCTGTTTGCATGCTGCAGCTTGGAGCGTAAATATTTTTGTATGAAACACATTTAGAACAAGGATGTTCACAGCTTACAACACCTAAAAGTTACTAGGGTTCATTTCTCTTTGGCATGCTCCCCTGGCTTTGCCTTTCTGCACCCAGCTGGTCTGCAAAAGTCATCTCGAGACAGGTGAGCTGGGGGTGGAGGTGTCCTGTGGGCTGCTCTCTCTTTGTACTAATGATAGGGAAGGGGGTGCTCAGTGGGTCCCTGGCACTCACTGATTCCTAAAGGAGAGCAGTGAAACAACCAGCATTAGCAAAATTCAATTTAATACGGAGAAACCTAGGAGATGTCTTTATAATGGGCTCCCAAAATGTGAATTCAATAATAATAATAATAGTAATAATAATAATGGCAGCAACAAACACTTATATAGCATGTGGCAAGGTGCCAGGTGCTCTTCCAAGTGCTTTATGGACACTAAGCCCTTTGATTGTCCAGATAACCCTAGGAGGGTGGTGTCTTTCTGCCTCTCTACCTCCCGGACCCAGGGAAGGGTTGTGTTCCTTGGACCCCTCTGGCTAGTTCTGCACAATGTGTAAGCAGAAATGACCTATGTCGCTTCCAGACCAAGCATTTAATTACCAGTGTTTGACCCTGAAAGATGTCCTTTCACTCCACAAGTGCAGTGACCACAAGGACCCCCTGGCACAAGGACCCCCTGGCACAAGGGCAACT
Organism: Tonatia bakeri; assembly: GCA_004024845.1. Lineage (NCBI taxonomy): Eukaryota > Metazoa > Chordata > Mammalia > Chiroptera > Phyllostomidae > Tonatia > Tonatia bakeri. Next base: position 9,786 of record PVIA01004186.1, read on the forward strand.
GGCATTGTGCCAGGCAGTGCCTGCTCAGGCAGTGTGGGTCATGGAGTACACTGAGGACTGTGACCAGCCTATGATGAACATGTAATGTGACAAGAAAAAAAAGCCTATGTTGCTTTAAGCCACTGTAATTTTTGGGTTTGTTGTTAGTATGACTTAGTCCATCTATGTTGCTAAGGTCCGTGTCCCCATTTTTCAGATGGAGACGTTTGGCGCGGAGAGCTGCCACTGGTCTCACAGCTAGTAGTAGGAGACCAGGAATTCAAACCTTGCTGCCAAGTGATGGAGTCTGTGGTTTTAAACATTGCAATATTGCCTCTTGATATATAAATATTTATTGAAAACAGACATGATACTTGGCCCTGTGGATGAAGTGGTGAACCAGATAGCATAAATTCATTGATTTAAAGTCTGCCAAGAGAAAACAATTCAAATAAGCAAACAAATAAACATAATCAATACTCACAGTGATATTAAATCCAAAAGGCATTTAACATATGGGATCTGTCCAGAAAAAGTCCAGCCATGGTTAATATAACAAGAGTGGTTTGCACAGCATCGATATAACCTGGCAGCCTGGAGTGTGCATGTGTGAACAGTGATGACATCACTGTACCAGTCACTGGGCCCAGCAGACGCCGTTGAGTGAGCATGTGTACTGTGTGGACCTTGCATTCAAAATGACTAAGCAAATAGAGCAACAAATCTGCATCAAATTTTGTGTTAAGCTTGAACAGCCCTCTGGAGAAACCATTCAGGTGATTCAGAAGGCCGCAGCTATGGGTAACTGGTGATTGGCAGCTTCATCACAACAATGCACCTGCTCATGCATCACCAGTGCTCATGCAGAGTTTTTTATGAAACATCAAATCACTCAGGTGACTCAGCACCCCTATAGCCCAGATTTGGTGCCCTGAGACTTCTGGCTTTTCCCCAAGGATTTCAGACCATCATTGAGATTCAGAAAAATATGATGGGGCATCTGATGGCTAATGAGAGAACTGTGTGAGGTCTCAAGGTGCCTGCTTGGAAGAGGACTGAGGCATCATTGTCCTACATACAGGGTTCCTTGTACCTTGTATCTTCTTCAATAAATGTCTCTTTTTTTTTATACTACGTGGCTGGATATCCTCTGGACAGAGCTCATATTTTCAGCTATATTCACTGTCTTACACACATACACACACACAAATATGCATGCATTTTGTTGTTTTTTTGTTAGGTTTTTTTTTTTGATAACAGGACATTTCTGCTAACCATTAAGAATATGTTCTACCAGAATGAACATAAGATAAGAGACCCAGCTCTCCCCATCTCTTAGACTTTGTGCTTCTCGTAAATGGATCATCCGCACACATTGTGAGTGGCTGGGGGAATTCTGATGTTCAGGGATGTGTATTTTTCACTCAGTGTGACCACTAAATAGAACCCAGTTCCTTCTTGAGCTCAGCTGAGGAGGCAGTGGTCCAGTCTCCTGTTGGCAGCATTAGGAGGACTCCCTCAGGGTTTCCAAAGTTAATCCGATGATTTGTGATTTTTCTTTATTCTCCACATAAGATTTGCCTCTGCTTTAGTTTGCAGTGAAATGCGAATATGTACTTTGTACTTGACCACTGCAGGCCCACGAGTCCTTATCTGCACTACTGAAAACTGAAAACTTCTGAAAACCAAGACTTTCTTCATAACCCATTTTGAAAAAACACCTTGCTTGACCTAATTCATTCAAAATCTAACCTGTAACAATGGGAAGCTCCTTCTGGTGTGAATATTCAGTCTTCTCTCTGCAGAAATACTCCTGTCTTTAATTGCTGGGGGCTGCCCCGGACCTTGCTGGGGCACCACCGATGTGAGGTGTATATACATATTTCATTTCCAAATCCCCAAATTCTGAATCCCAAACATATCAGGCCTCACAAATTTTAGACAGCAGGTTTTGGACCTATAGAATATATGAAAATGTACCCATACTCCATGATCAAAAAGAAAAATGAATGCATCTCCAAAATCTGGAAAGGCAATGGCATCAGGAAGAGTGATTAAATCTATTTCCCCATAATGAGACGCTGGTATCTCCTGGAAACAAAGGACCCTTTGGAGCCAGGATGAGCTCTGTGCCTGGATCCTGCCTGTATGGCCTTCCCGAACCAAACTCTGACAGTCTCTGAGGCTCCTCCTTTGACTATGTACAGTTTAAAGCCTTGACCTGCTGTCCCTGCTCCTGCTGCCTACCCCTCGCCTCCTTCCCGACAGTGTGTGGTCTGTGTGCTGGGGAGACCGTGCCTGCTCCAGGCTCAGATTTCTCCTGACTCCCTAGAGCGTCCATTGTAAAACAGTGTGCTACTCTTCATTTGCATTTTTTCTCTCCAGACTCTGATTTCCTTGAAGGAATGAAATAAAAATTGAATTCCTCTTTGTCTCTCTCTCCTCTTTGTATTTCCAGCACCTTGCACTGGGCCTGGCACACAGTAGGAACTCAGTAAATATTGAATTGAGCCTCCTAGAAGTGAGGTTGGCTGCCCATTAGCATGAACTTTCGAGTAAAGGAATGGTAGGCAGAGGGAACCCAGGTGATTCAACAGCAAGACTCACGCTAAATACAATAGATGCACTGAGCGCAAATCACTCTTGTAGTTAAGATACAATACTCATACGAGTAAACATGTTCTATGTGTCAGTTTATATTTACATAGGCTTTAAATCTTCTAGAGGTGACTGACCTATTTAGGAAGCCAAGTAAGTAAAAAATTAGAAATGTCTTAAGCACATGTTTTTTCCCTTCGAACTACTCTTAAAGAAGAAAAGGAAAAAGAAAAGGCAGCAAGCAAAGCTGAATTCCAGGGATTTGGCAAACCTTAGGAAAACTGTTGTTGACATGATTTAGGCTGGTTGAGAAATTCATGCTAAGGATATGTAGCAAAGGATGAGCAAGCAGATGATAATACACTGTAGTTTAAGTGTCGCTGAGTATAGGTGAAGCAGATAAAAGTGAACTGTTATGACCTGAGGGTGGGGAAATGGCAATTAAGCATTCATTTTAACTATTAAGGCAGGTACCAGTTAAATCAGACACCAGACATTCAAGGAATACTGAGGAATTTCACTGTTTCACTTGTGTTTTTCATCTTTTATAGGTAGAAGTGACATGTACAGATTGTTTTGTTGTCTTACAGATTGTTTAAATTGTAAAAAGACAGTGTGTGTCATTGTACTCGGTGAGTTGGTCCCATGTTCTCTTTTCTCCGGGCGGTGCCTGGGAGCCATAATTAGTCACTGCTAATCACTTGGGGACACCTGCCAGATGAGAGGCTCAGCGTGGGGCCGATTTGAAAGCTGCTGTAGAACATTCCCTGGAACCTTAACCTTTCTTGAAGTGATGAAAATATTCCAGGGACATATTTAGTGTCTTGCTTCTCCCTAGCACTGAGTGATCCCCTGGGGCTCAAGAGCTGACAGCCACTCGAAATGTCCCACGCCACTCCCTGGAAATAATTGAGGCAGTGGAAAGAATTAAGCCTGATGCAGACAGAGTTGAGAGGATCTGGTTTCTGTGCCCAAGAGCGGGTGAGCATATATTCTCGATGGCACCTGGAGAAAAATGATTGCGGTGTTTCAGTCAGTCTAGGATGGTAGTAAAGAGGGAGGTGGAGCTTTTCTCCCTTCTTGGACAAATGTAGGTACTTAGGAGCCACTTCTCATGGTTTCCATCAGAGCTGCTGCTAGCCTGTAGAGTGACTCCGTGAATTGATAGAAGGCAGCCCCGCGCACAGAAGCAGTCTCATGTTATCCTGCCTGGGGAAATGGAGGGGGACTGGAAAATGTGTGCCCTTTCCTCTGGGCTGAAGGGATGGATGAAGCCCTGAGCAGCTGTGGGTGGTGTGACAGCGCCAGGCCGTCTGGATTCCGTCCTCCACTCTCACCTGGGGCTGCGAGCCCTTGAGAAGTACACCGGCCATTACAATGTCCCAGTCGTAAGGAGATAATTTTCAGTATCTCAAATTTAAAAGGACGTACAAACTCAAGGTTAACTACTAAGTTCTGTTGCCTGAGAACTTTCATTTTTCAGAGACCATTTCAGAGATGGAGCCCAGAGGAAGGATGGGGGAAAATAAGCTTTATTATTATTATTTTTACTCTCTAAAGCTGAAATGGCATGGGTTTCACCCTGCCTCTCTTGACTTTCTTGATTCTAGCCTCAGTTCAGTAGTCCTGGAATTTTTGACCAACTCAGAGATAACCAGAGAAAGTCAGAGAGTTGGGACTTGAACTTTAAAACTCCGTCAGCGTGTCCTTCACAGCAGGCCTGACATTTGGCTCAGTGGAGGAGATCAGTGCGCTGTAGATAAGCTGAGTGCCAATTCCAGTAATACCATGTGACAGCTCCTTCATGAGAGGGGGGTTATTAGTGTGCTGCTTGTATTGCATGATTATTTACTCATTTACAATGTTATATGTACAGTGTTCAACTGTACCCTTCTACCTTTCAAGCAGAAATTACATACAGAAACAGAACATGTGCAGTTTATTTTTTTTAAGTTTGCTCAGTTTCTGGTAATATTTTGGCAATGTTCTGTTTTGCTGGCGGTGTTGTATTATACAGCATAGCCATGTTTGAAACAGAAACACTGTGATCTCTATCAGCGTTCCGAGGGGGAGACCCGCTGAGTAGAGACACGACACAGTTAAGGTTTTTCATCAGACATGTTGAAATCACATCTTGTACTTTATTTGAAGCCTGCTCTCCCTCACATCCAAAAACGTAGGTATTGTCAATTTGAAATGACTTCATTTGTCGAGCTGCGCATACATAGAACACACTGCCTTGTTGATGGCCTAGTCTTACCTGCCAGCTGGGTGATTGTAAGTACAGAGTCCAGCACAAATAATTACCTAAATTATTACCTAAAAATCTTTTATTACAAAATCATGAGCATGTAGTTCTGTAACATAACCATATCACACTGGAGCACACTGTATGACATTTTAGGTGAAAGGTTCACATTGATGTCTTGTCTGGTGTGAGACATTCACGTACCCTACCAACCATACTTAATGACATTACTTCTGCCAGACTCTGTATCCTGAGGGCAGCAGAGCAAGCTGGTCATTCTTCTGGTCCTATAATGTTTCACACAGGTCTAGACATCACATGGACACTTACTTAACAGGCAACAGAAGAGCCCAGTGAAAGGGCTTTGGATTCAGAGGTGATCAGGTCCAAATCCTGCCTCGACTGCTTACTAGTTACATGATCTTGGCTGACTCAACTTCTCTGAATCTCAGTTCCCTCTTTTATAAAATGGGGCTAGCCATACCTTCTTTATAGGTTTGTTATGTGATTAAATGAGGTGAAATGGGTGGAGAAGGTGGCACCATGCTAGATCTCCTTGGTAAACATGGGTTCCAGGCCTTACTCTCCTTCATCCCCCTCCCCACCACCCAAGCCTGTGACTGCCTACCTCCACTCCAAGGAAGGAACAAGGTCTCCTGAAGGCATGTCGACCCGGGTGGCACATGTGCTGTGGAAGTTGGAAGAAAGGCTTAACTTAGCCAGCTATTTGTAGAATCCTGATGAAGTTGTGTTTTTATATCCTCACCTTGGGCTTTGGAAAGTTTAATTTCAGCCTTTGCCACATAGAAACTGTTTCTGCATTTGTCGTAGGGTATGTGTTGTTCACTGTTCCCTATGCAAGGTTCCTGTGATGAGACATAGTGCCAAGAAAACTTTGTTTACCCTGGAGAACTGCCATTTTTCTCACTAACAAAATTATGTAACTTACATTTCTCTCTTTTTTTTTAGGCTTCCAGGAAGCTCAAATTAAAAATTAATAGTAATAGTCACTCTATTTATACTTTACTGGTCTTGATATTCTGTATCAACCTAATTATGTATAGATATAATGTAAGAAAATTCAGAATTATTTGATCGAACTTTGTGTGTATGTTTATGAGAATTTAACAATCACTTTTATACATACGAGGAGGCTGGCCAGGAGTCATTAAGGGTACACTTTGCAGATGTTTGAAATTCCACTACAAGTAGAAAAAAATCACCTGAATTGGTAGATTACGTATTTTAGAATAACATACACGCAGTTTTTTCCTGTAACTCATTGTTTGGGGGAATCGTTTTTAAACACCTTCAAGGAAAAAGTGTAACTTACCAGTCACAATTAACAACATCTCCTACAGCACACGGGGGCTGTGTGTTTTTAGAAGAGCACTTGGTCCCGTAACTAACTACATGTTAGGCTTGTTTCTTGAATCTGATCTTTAGTCTAATATTAATTGGTGAGAAATGAACACATATAAATCATTTGAGGATATGTGTGTTTGTCTTTATAATATTGTAAATCAGTCTAATTTTAAATCCTAAAGACCTAGAGCCAAAGTATTTCATGGGAAGGTGCTGTAGTTTCAATGCCTGACCCTTGAGATTTTATTCTTTCCCTCAGATTATTTTCCTTCTTGGTGTTGTGTTCTGTCCAGTTGCGAAACTTGGACCAGAAGTCCACTTAAATTTATTACTGTGTAGATGGTGTTCAAGGCTTTGCAAGGAGCATAGACGAAGAAAGGTTAGCTTTTCCAATAGCTTCTTTTGAAAGTTTCAGACAAATAAGCCTTTGGTGTCAGAAGTTTGGCACTGATAACTGGTTTTCAATAAATCTGCTTCCTACAGATAGTCCTGCTCTAATGTGGGAGTCAGGGTTGTAGGGACGTCATGGTTGGGAAAGAGGATGAGAAACGGAGCACGTTTGGTTTCCTGGCTCTGCCTTTGACCTGCTTCCTTTTGACAGTGGGGCTCTCACCTCCAGTGGGCTGTCTTCCCTTAAAGAAACATCTCTGAGTTCACACTGCTGTGCAAGTAGGGTCCTTTTCAAAGGGACTCCTCTTCTGGCACCACCGATAGCATGTCCTTTGCATTGCTCTGATCTGTCCAAAGCCCTTGTATTCAGGGTGGATTTGTATGCAGGGTGGATTTGAAGTTGTGGAAATAGGTCATTCAGAGTCATGTATATGGTGCTTCAGGTGGGTAACCAACCCCATTAAAATCATTTTTACTTAAAACAACATATACGAAATGCCAAGATGAGAAAGACCTGCAGAATAACAGGAATGGTTTTCTTGTGGAGCTTGGGAACTGACCTTTGGGAATTCCAGAAATACGTGATGAAGGCATTGCTACGACGAGGTTGCCTTTCTTGAAAAGAAACACTCGGTTGTATGTGTTAGATGAAATGCAGAATTCTTTTATTATACCAATTTGTAACACACCCAGCCTGAGTCTCAAACTTTTATTTCTGGTTTTGTTCCTTGCTGAACAGAACAAGCCTTAAAAACAAGAAGATTGGCTTTGTGGTGCAAGCAACTTCCTGTCCCCAAGCATCTCCTGTGATGGTCTAGCATCTTTTGGAACTTGAAGGCTATTTTCTGATCAAGAATTCTCTTTTAATGAATGTAACCCTAGGAGACATTATATCCTAAAATACACTTAAGATATATTCTAAGATACCCTGAGCTATAGGATCTACATACCCAGGGAAGGGCAGTGACTCATGAATGTGTTAGCGAGGGGAAAGAGTACTGCATTAACCAACCAATCAATCCAGTCATCAATTATTTAACAATTACTGCTCTTGGAACTGGGAGTACCAAGCTGAGTGAGATGCAAGCCCTCATGAAGCTTAATGTTTCCTGGTGATGTGAGAGATGGAGGTGGATGCAGCATATTCCAGGAGCACAGGCATTGGGCACCCTGAGAGGGGCGAGAGAAGGCTCTGTGATGAAAGAACAAAGAAGGCTCTTGTTCTTTGTTTTGAGCTGTGCCTTGCACCCGCACAGGAGTCTCCATGTGGACCCACCCTTTGCCATGCAGGTGCTTGAGGACAGGAGTTTTCAGGCCTGCTTCTTGTGTAAAAAGCATTGTTGTCCTGTCTCACAGGACCTGTTTTGAAAGCACACCTGATGGGTGAGGGTGGCTCTGACTGTGGTGACTTCTTCTCCAAACCAAGGCAAGGCAACAGGCGATGCGTGGATGGAACATTCTACCTGTGACCCACGTGTCCTAATTTTCTCCTTCAGTGTGTGAAATTTTTGCTTTCCTCAGAAGGTGAGTTGTGAGCTTGCTTATTTTAAAACTGCAACCTGTGAGGAGAGAGGGTGTTCTTTGACAACATTACATCACTGAAGCCTCTAGGTGTTGAGTCATCATTATTTTTAGGCAGCTCCATGCTTTTCTTGGTTGCTCTATGAATAGCCCTTGTGTCTGGACTCTACAGAAAGTCACCTCAATAAAGAGCCTGTCACCACTCCTCAGTTGGGAAGGAATGCATTCTTAATTTCCAGGTTTGAGGCACTCTTTTTAGAATTTTACCTCCCAAACATCCTGCCTTTTTAGGCTGTCTGTGGACAACAGGATGGCTTTGCGAGCTCTCACTTGAATTTGTTCAACCCCTTGTTAAATATACTCATTGTCGTAAATACCAAGAAGAGCAACAAAGTAAACAGCCCTTCCTCTTCCAGGCCTTCTTATTGTCCGCACTCAATGGCCATTTGGAGTGAATGCCTTACTCAGTGATTTTATCCACTTTTTAAACACTTCAAGATACAGTCCCATGCCATGTGTTCTGTGGATTACGTGACTCTAGATCCCTCGTCTTAGGACAAGGGACAGAGGGTGCTGCTGTCGGCATCTCTGCCGGATCAACTAAAAGCAGCCAAAGTAAATGTTGCTATAGCCTGTTAGACTCAATAAGCATGTAAATTGTGAACCACATTGGAACTTGATGACAGGGCACTAAAGAGGACTGAGTAAGCCCAGAAATGGATCTCTGTGGGTCCATATTGAGGCTGGTTTCCCCATTGCCTATTCAGAGCATATGCCCAAATATGATCAATTCATTTTATGTGGCACTTTTAAGCCCATAGGAGTCCTAATGGCTCCTGAGCACAGCCAAATGCTAGTGTAACTGAAGCATAAAGGGAAGCAGCTGCTCGGAATAAAATGAGGCACTTGTTGAACATTACATTGCAGTGTGCCTTTTGTGTCTGGGGGCCACAGAAGGCCAGTCATGTGATCTGTGTCTGAGTGTGGCTGACAGGACCAGTGCTTGTGATGGGCATGCCACCAGGTGCATGCTGGGAAGACCGAGCTTCCTTTTGAGCCATAGGTACCCTGACAGGGTGGGTTCCACTTTTATTGTGTCACAGCTCAAACCTCCTCTACCACCCTGTTTCTAACCATGGACATGGTCCAGCAGAGTGATTAAGAGAGAGGGCTCTAGCTTGTGTAAGTTCAGGTCCAAAACCCAATTCCACTGCTGATTATTTATGTAACCACGCACAGTTCGTTGAACCTTTCCAAATGTTGGTGTCCACACCTATAAAATAGCATCAAATAACATTATTTACCTCACAGGATTGCTGTGAAGATATAAGTGACATGATCCGCAATGCTTCTTCGATCACAGTGATGGCGACTGTTGCCTAGCGATGATGATAATTTCTGCTTGTCGGTCTGATCTTCTGCGTCTTGTGTCATTTAAAATTCTCTTGCTTGGCTTGCCTGTCGTTGCTGCATAACTCACCAGGAGCAGTGTGCACAGGCCAGCCCCACGGTCTGTTCTCTCTACCCTCAGAAGAAGGTCCAGGTCAAGACTGAGGGTGAACCAGATGACTGCCTTCTGAAACCTGGGCAAATACCAGTTATGAGTAACAGTGAGCCTGGGGGAAAGCCCATTTGCTGGCTACCGTCCTACACACAGCTCCCTGAACAGCCACGCTTTTCTTGACCGCAACAATAAATTGCCAATTCTGTGTCCTCGTTCCCCCGATACTCATACAAAGTTTCATTTTCTTTAATCTTGAACGTCAAGTCAAAAAGAGTAGATAAAGTCACTTGGCAATTCCATTTATATACTTCAGTGGGAAGCCTAATTACTCTGTACTAAATTTCATGTCACAGTCCGAATGGTCTTCTTCAAAGGTTTCTGAAAAGACCAGTTAGTTTTGCCTTCATGGATTTTGCCAAGTGGATTTTCTTTCCAGTCACTCTACCTTTTAATCAGTTTCCAAAAAAAGACTATATTGGTCAAGTAAGCCTTCACTGCGGATAATTAAACTCATTTCAGGTTTTAATTTAGCAAACAAAAGTCTACTGAATATTAGATATTTTTCTGTTTGTGTTTCTTCCTCAATTTAAGTGTGTGTTAGTTGTGATTGGCAATTTATGTGGGCCCAGCTACTTTAAAAGGGATTAATATTTACATTAGAAAGAGAATGTAAATGAGAAGAGAGACTTTAAAATCAGAATGTGTGTTTTTTTTATATTCATTGAGTACTTTAAGAGTTTTGCTTAGAAGATTCACTTAATCTAAGCATACTTTTTTCTGAAGAAAATAGTACAGGAAGCCTCATAACAAAATAGGTGAATGAAAAGTGGCATTTCTTTGGGAGAGAAACATGATTATAAAGAGGACTTGAGTTTGTATGGATGACTTTATTTAAAGAAGCAATTTGAAAAATGATTCTTTTACAGACTCCTGTATAACTGGTGCAGACAGAATGACAATTAATGCCATTTCATGGTAACCTTTTAAAATTTTCTTCAACGCAGGCTGTCATTTGTGTAATAATAATTATTGCTTGGCACAAACAAAGTGTGGGGATTTATATTCTGATCTATACAGAAATGTCATCATTAATAAATAATGCACTGCAACAGCATACTTAATTGTCAGAGATTTTGTTGCCACAAATAGAAGTAAGATGGGAAATGTAGAACCTCTCATGGCCTGGCCTAGTTCAGGGTTTCTCCACTGTGGTGCTATTGGTGTCTTGGGCTGAGAGTCCTCTGTTGTGGGGGCTGCCCTGTGCATTGTAGAATGTTTAGTAGCATCCCTAGCCTCTTCCCACAAGATACCAGTAATATGCATGCCAGTGTGACAACCAACAATGTTTCAAGTCATTGCCCATGTGTCCTGGCAGGCAGAATCACCCTGATGGAGCAACACTGGTCCTAGCCACAGATTAGAGGCACTGCCTGCATTGCTTAGGACCAATTCCAGGACCTCATCTTACTGGATAAGAATCAGCTGGGTGCGTGTCTGGATGCAGCACTTTTTAAATAAGTTATAATCCAGTTCTTTACATGCCATTCTGAGTTCTTCTCTTTCCTTCATTCCAAATGAGGAGGCTGAAGTTCTTTATCTTCTCTCTATAAACCTCCTTTGGACAGTTTCTAGCTTACTGACATGGAGGCTCCCATTCAGCAGCCCTCTGAGGAGTCCTTCCTCAAAAACTGCTTTGTCATCCCCCAAGAATTTTTGTCCCTCCAGGACAGGAGGCTTGTTCTTGAGCTGGCTTCAGTGACCCTGCCCTTCAATTGTCCCACATTCAGGACACCAGAAATTGTGGCATTTGGGCCAATGAAGACTTTTGTCTGAAAAAATTTGTTTACGGAATTATCATTGGGCCAAGCACCCGTGTGGTTAGGCCAGCTCCTGTACAATTGTGGTGAGTAGTTGGTTTCCCAGGAAGAACCTCTGTCTTTTTGGGCTCGCGGTGTGAAAGGGGCTCAGAGCAGGGTGACACTGGGGTTCTGGCTACTCAGCCCGTGGGTCAACTAAAGGAAATTGTAAAAACTGAAGATAAAATAATGACCTTATGAGAATCACAAGAGAGTCTTGGGTGAGGGTTTTGCAGGTAGCCTGTGTTGTTAGTGCCATTTTACAGTTATACCTAGTAGTGTGTTGAAGTGGGCCCTTAATGGTTTGACTGGATGTGAGCCGCATTTAATGGCCTGGCTTCAAACTGGTTACAGGAGTGTTGACAACATGGAAATGAGTGAACTCTGTAAATCAGGCATTGGTTTCCTATTGCTGCTGTAACAAATTACGTCCACCTGTCTGTCTGTCTGTCATCCATCCAGCCATCGATCCATCCAGCCATCTATCCATCTTCCCCGCCGCCCTCTGTCTCTTCCCTCCTTCTCTGACTCGGACCACCTGCCTCCCTGAGTACTCTGTGATTACATTCTGCCCACCTGGATAATCCAGGCTATCTCCTCACTTTAGGTCCTTAAATGTATCTGTAAAGTCTCTTTTGCCATATAAGGTAACACAGTCACAGGTTTCAGGGATTAGGACATGAACATCTTTGGGTGTGAGTGACATTATTCTGTCTATCACACCCTGAAAGTCACTTATGAGGGGGCTTCTTTGGATTGTTATATTGTCTATTACAGTTCCTTTGGATTTGGGAGAGGGGCCAGTATGGAGACCATGTGTAGATGGACTCACACCTTCCTGCTTCCAAGGTTTGTTCCTATACCACAATTTCAGCATTGCAAAAGGAACACTAAGATATATTATTATATGCCTGATCGTTATTATTAGCTTAATTTTTAAAGATACCTAGAGTTTAAAAAGTTATTTACCCAAAGCCATCTGGAAAATGCTCATAATTTAGGACTTTCTAAATTGAGGAGCCAAGGTGGGTTCCCCCCGCAAAGGTAAAATACATACACTTAAAGATTCAGGGATAATTTTGTTCAAAATGTTACAAAATGCAATCCTATGTTTTCAGGTTTATGTTAAGTGAACTTTTTGACTTTCGATAGAGCAGAATGACATACAGGTATATATCCTACTTCATGGTTAAGAGATAAAATGACAGCATCAGATGAGCACTCAGCTAAATTGTTTATCATCGCAACTAAAGATATTTTTGTACTGCTAACATCTTTGTTACATATTAACTGTGCAGCTATGGTGCAAGCTGAGTGAATGAACACATTGGCCTAAGTTTGCTGGTAATTTATTTTCATATTTCATATAAAGCACTGTTTCTGAAAATACTGATAAATTTTGAGGAAGCATGTAAAATAAATAGGATCAGATGATAAAATTAACACACAAATTAGTTATTCTGGTGAATTGGCTTTCGTTAGCTGATACAAAGTGGAATGCCAGTTTGTAAGTGAGGGCATAAAGTGCCTTGAAGAGCAGTGTGTCGCTCACTCGTCGGGAAGTGGGGTAACAGTAGCTGTGAGACTTGACTACCAACTTTCTCTCTCAGGCCCAACAGTTTTGTTTCTGAAGTGAGCTTTCCATGTGTCTAATTTTAGATAAAATATCCCTGACCTTGATGTATAACTGTGCAGATGTAGCTTGTCATACAAAGTCAATAAATATCAGGATTTTTGTCTTATTTTAATTAGAAAAGGCAAAAAGATTTGTATGAGCTGAAGAGAAACCAGAGTATCCTTATTTTAATTAGAAATGACATGAAATTATTCTGATACTGTGGAAGTAGAAATTCCTTCTAATACTAAGCACACTTTTCATTGTCCAATCAGACACAGGACTGGGTGAGCTCTGGAGTGTGGTTTTATTTCCTTTTAACTCTGACTTCTGAATACATGTTGGGATACACACAAAAAAAGAAGAGCAGTTAATAAATGGTTTATTGTATATGAAGACTTCAACATATGCCCTTCTGAGGGATGTAGAGAGCAGTTTTAATATTGTCGCATGAGTCCTTTCGATTGTCTCTAGGAACAAACATTTCTGAGTTGGTCTAACACCGGAGAGCGCCGAGAAGGCGAGCGAGCCCCTGCCTGCATTTGTTGTTGTTCAGTGCCCACCAGGACGGGGAGCTGAATTGCTTAGATTGTTTTTCCCTGAGTGAATTTATTGAGGACCCGTAAGAATTAAGTGAGGACTTTGGTATAATCTTATTCTTTCTCTAGTGGCTTCACTACCACTTAAAAGTAAGCATTTTTTTAATAGATAAGAATCTTCCACGATATTTAGAATTTAACCTGAAAAATAAAAGGATACACACATACACAATACTGGGAAGACGATCAAAGAAAATAATCCTTTAGTGCTGCTTAAACTTTCCAGCAGAAAGTCCCTCCAAGAGCACCTCCCGCTTCCATATTCTGTTTCTGCCTTTATTCATTAATTATTTACGCCAGCCGTATTCTTCTCTGCAAGAGATCATTTTCCTGATGGATGGCACCTGGGGTGCCACACACAGAAGTACTTTAAAGGCTGTAGCAGGGAGGATGATTTTTTTATTTTTCCTCCTCCTCCCTCAATTTTTAATAACCCGTCGACTCTGCAGCTAATAGCCTCCCTTTGTTCCCTTGCCTGTTGTTTCCTGTTTCATATTCTCAGTACAAATGTGCGGGGGATTTGCTGTTGTCCTTCTCGCTGAAGAAAGCAATCTTTTACTTCTCAGTCAGTATAAATAGAGGTGAAACCACACTGGTGGATAATAGGGGGTTGCAAATACAACCCCCACCTCAGGGGAAAACAAATTTTACACCAACTTAGGGGAACTAGGAGGCTGTTTCTTAGGCTGTAAATGTGAGTGCATTTTCACTCACATATTTCTCTCATCTCTCTCTTTATTCTCCCCCTGAGCAATTTTATCCAAGCCTTTAATTGTCATTTCCACCCTAATTAATAACTACCCGGTGCTCTCCCCCATGTAAACCTCTCTAAGTGAGGCATCTGCCATCTCCTTGTGATGTCTCAGGATGTGGGAACTCAGTGCATTCAAAGACAAACTCCTGCTTCTCCCCGATCACCAGGTCTGCAGCCTGCATTCCTGAGCTGGACCTCCCTTTGCCCACTTCTTCAGATCAGAAACTCTCCTCTCTCTCAGCCCTGCCATCATTAGCAAATCCTGATGATCGTACCTTCTAACCTTCCCTCCTGTTTGACCATTTCTTCTACCCCTGGCCCTTCTTATCTGAGCCACTGCAGTCACTTCTGTCTGTCCTGATCTCTGACTTCTCTTCAAGCCATTTTGCTTTGTAGGCTGAGTCTTTGGTTTTTGTAGTTTGTTTTCTTTATTTCAAAGCTGAAATCTGATATGTGTAAAATCCACCAGAGGGTTTCTATTCCTTTAAGAATAAAGGAATCATCCTTTAATTTCTAATATTCTTAGACTGGGCCCTAAAGGCCCACCCCCTTCGAAGCTTTTCTCTCATATTGTTGCATCCTGACCTCTCTGCCTCCAGCCACACTGACTTTCTCTCCTTTTTCAGTTTACAGACATTATTATGGTTTTATCTGAGACATCATGCCCATGACCCATAGGCTGTACCCAAACACTGGACACACAACTCATGATGGTGCCCCAGGGCCTTTGCACATGCTATTATATGTAACCCCATTCCCTGTTCCTCCTGTGCCAGCCCCAGACCTCATGAGTTCCTGTTATACACATTTATAATGTTGTTTCTTTCCTTCACAGTGCTTATTTCACCATGAATTGGTATATGTATTTACGTGATTGTTAACTAACACATTCTAGGGCCCATGGGGGCAGACATGTCTGCCTTACTTGCCCTTCTCCAGCATTTAGCACAGTGCCTGACATATATATTTTTTGAAGAAATATATGTGTGATACCTTCTAGATTTTCTACATTCAATTTTACATACAAGCATTTATATATCAGTACCTCCAGATCCTGCCTGTATTGACAGAGACATTTCCCATGGAATTGATCTGTCTCTTTCAGGAATTACAATAAAAAAGGGTTGGGATAGCTGTGCCTGGCTTAGCCCTAGTGGGACTCGCCCTGCAGCTGCACTGGGTCCTGAGAAAACGAGGGTCCCCAGTGGGGAGGAATGAATGGCTTCTGTGTAGTCAACTGACAATATCCACCACCAACTTCGGTTTGGGGTTGCTTGCAATTTTCAGCCGCCCACTTGTTGGTTTCTTCCATTTCTCTTGAACATCCAGAGCCTATCATGTGTTTGATAGAGATACATTGCTCTCCAGGCTGTGTGCCTCTGGGAGCTGGGTGAAGGAAGTAGGATGTTAGCAAGCACTCAGGAGGCGCACTGCTGTATTCATCTGAGGGGTATGTCATCATTTATTATTCATTCAGTACAAATATTTAGTCAGTCCTGGTATACACAAGCCCTTGGGAAACAATTTAATGAAAAATAATTGGTAGTATTCAATGACTCTTACTATGTGCCTGGTACTATTTTAATTATTTTATACATATGAACTAACTTAACTTTAAGAATAATGCAGTGCAGAAGGTATAACTATTTATGCTCACTTGCCAATAAAGAATTGAGGCACAGGTGCGGTAGTTTATCCAAGGTCAAGTGGGGATGCGGACCCAGAAACTCTGGTTCTAAAGCCCATGCACAGAACTGCCAGGCTGGGCTCCTGGGGGAGTAGGTAGTAATTCTCAGGGAATGCCAAAGGAACATAGTAATAGATGAAAGTATGGTTTTTTAAAAAGAAATTAACTCTATTTTTTGTGACCATTCATTTAATTTCCCTGAGATTTTGCTTCACATAGTTCCTATAGTCGGTCTTAAAATCATGTTTAAGTATTAATCAAGGTTTCTTATTTTTGGGGTTTCTAAATTCCAGTCATTCAAGATCATTGTAATTATTTCAGGGACACAGGCAACCATCCTGGTGATAGAGCCTCCTTTCACCCCCTCAGTGAGGTGACTCTTCTGTCTGTAACAGTCCCTAGGGCCCCACAGGGGAGAGGGTTGTTATCTCCGTTCTATTTAGAGAACCAGAGCAGCTTTCCCAAGGTCACATAGCCAGTAAGTGAACAAAAGGTCTGCTGACTCAAAACCTGTGCTATGCTTCTCACACATCTGCACAGGTTCAAGTCCCATCTCTACCACTTACTGTGTGACCTTGAGGAAGTTACTTAATATTTCTGTGTTTCAGTTTCCTCATTGTCAGCTGAATACTTAAGGGTGAGGATTCAATGAGATAGTTTACATACAGTGCATGGAATATGACCTGTTTTGCTGTAAGTGCTCAATAAAAAAATACCCCCTCGGCCACTCACAGATTTATTTGTTTTCCTTTTCCCTTCCTGTATGCTAGATAGGTTTTGTATTGAGGAATTTTAGCTTTTCGCCCTGAGCTCCAGGACTCACTCATTTACCTTACATACTCGCACAGCCGGCGCTCCTTTTATTCCAGGGTGTCCATGATACAGAGTTCGGCTGCCAGCTCTTTTCTCATGTAGATGAACGAAAAGTGTGTGGTGCTAGAAGTAGTAAAATAAGGTCTTTTAAAAAACTGCTCAATGATGAAAAGATTACAGTTGCAAAAATTCCTATTGTCTTTAGAAACAATTACTTCATGGGAATACTGAAAATAAAACTCAGTCCTTCAAAAGTGTAGTGAACTGCAATTATGAAACCATTTTAATCATGTTTAGAAACACTTGGAAGAATTTTATTCTTTTAAATTAGCCACTAAATACCAATCAAGTTTCTTTCAGAAGGAATATGATACAGCTCTAAAGGAAGTAATCTGTTCCTTTCTGGCCGACCGTGGGAGCGAGAGTTACTGCTGAGTGAAGTGCTGAGAAATGTTGAACATATAATCTTTAGTGGGGAAGTAAACTGCATTTCATAAGGTTGTCTGTGCTTCTGAAAACCAAGAGTTAAGTTTTGATATTTGCTTTTTTTTTTTAAGGGAAGAAGGCCAATAAATATACAACTTGAGAAACTAATCATAGGTGTTCATACTCGACTTCAAATTGTAATTTAATATTTTCGGCTTCTCATGGTTGAGAAGTAAGCAAGAAGACATCAGCAGAGAAGGAAAAAGCAAATTAACTTTTGAAAAAATATAACCTGGTGCCAGTCTCAATATATTTTCACTAGAATAAGAGCTCTCAAAGTACAGTCTTGGTAGTTGCCCAAACCCATTCAGGGGTCTGTAAGGCTAAAACGTTTTGATCATTTTTACTGTCATTCTCTCACAAGTGCACAGTGGAACTCTCTGGAGGCTGCCTGTGTGATGATGGCATTGCTCTCCGACAAACAGTATAATAACTTTGTGCATTCTTGTGCTTTAAAATTTTCTGTGTTAATTTTTAATATGGAAAATATCTACTGGTAGACCCATACAAGCAAAAGTTCTTTGGGATCATCAATAATTTTTAAGAACATAATGAGGTTCCAGGGAACAAAATGTTTGAGGACCCCCTGCTCTAGAGAAAGAGCTTCAGACAGAAAAGGGGATTACCTTGCAAGTGCTGCTGATGTCCAGCCCATTAAGGACTGGGAACCACGTAAATGGCCTTGGAAGTTAACATTTTTTGTCAAGATCATTACTTGATAGGTATCGTATAGTTACTGGTCTCCCCCACAAGGCCATAGCTCCATGAGGATAAGGGCTCCCACTGCTTTGTTCACTGCTGCATCTCCAGGGCGTGCGGTAGTATTCAGAAGGCCCCCAATCAGTATTATTGAGTGAATGGGTTCAAAACCAAGACACTGAAATATCTGTAAACTATTTACTATGTGCTAATCTCATACCATGCATTATATCTAATATTCCAGGCAGCCCTGTGTGGGAGGGGCTGTTTATATCTCCATTCTGCCTTTATTCTTTAGAAGTGAAGTTACTTGCCCCAAATCACACAGCTAGCCATTAGCAGCGAAGGCCTGACGCACAGGACTGCTAACCTGATTGTCTGCTCTCTGCCTGCACAACTCTGCTGTCCTGCTCCTGGCAAGGCCGGTAAGTAGGGCTGTGTGGGTATCACAAATCTAAGGAGTTCAGTCGAGAGAGGTCAACTCATGTTTAGGAAGAGAACAACAAGAATCTAGTGTCAAGGTCAGATCAAAAAAGAGGCCCTGGAGGTGAATTGATAAGCTCAGTCCATGACAAAGAAAGGCCACTTCCTAAATTGTTTTATGCTCTCTGTTAGCGAGGCAGGGTGCCACTGTGGCCAGGGAGGGAGGGCAGCAGAGCCAGGCTGCTCAGGGTTGAGTCCTGGTTCTTCCCCTTGGTGGCTGTCTAACTTTCGGCAAGTTGCTTAAGCTGCCTGTACTGCAGTTTCCTATGTAAAGTGAGTGTGATGATGATATTCCCATCAACCTCATAGGATTGTTATTAAATGAATTAATAAGATATGTGCAGCCTTTCAGGCAGTGCCTTGCACTTAGTAAATTCTACATATGTCTTTGTAAGTGTGAGCTATTTTTAAAAATATTTTATTTATTTTGGGAGTAAAGGGGAGAAAACTGTACTTGAACAATGATTAAAATAAAATTTAAAAAAAAGAAAGATACTATCAAACATTCCAGTATAAATGATATCACTCTAAAAAATTTATTTATTTATTTATTTTTAGAGAGTGGAAGGGAGGGAGAAAGAACAACATCAATCTATGGTTGCCTCTTGTGCACCCCTACTGGGGACCTGGCCTGCAACCCAGGCATGTGCTGTAGGCTGGGAATTGAACCGGTGACCCTTTGATTTTCAGGCCGGCACTCAATCCACTGAGCCACACCAGCCAGGGTGTGGGCTATATTTTTATTGGTGATTGCTTGGGAATCATAAATGTGGGTTGGGAGGAAAATAGGATGAATCCAGGTTCCAACAGAATCAGACGCAGGGCTGTTAGGATGGTGGCATAAAGTAGCTGGCACTCAGGCTCTGGAACCAGACTTTTGCTACTTATTGGTTGTAAATCTTGGATTACTTATCTGCCTATTTGCACCTTAACTTACTTCTCTGTAAAATTGGGAAGATAAGAATGCTCACCTCAATGAACTGTAGAAAATAAGGATGTAATGAATATGAACTATTTAGAAAAGTGCTTGGTCTCTAGTAAGTACTTGGCATAGTTCATACTCTTACCAGGCAGGAACTGGGCCCAGAGTGGGTCTGCCTTGGGCTGGCCTGTAGTGTGTGGGTTCTTGACGTCGTGCAGGAAAGATTTCACAATACGAGTCCAGGTGACTTTGAGAGTATCTTTATTAAAGCTGGGGACAGTGAAACAAGGAAGGGCTTAGGATAGAAGAAGCAATAGGAGAGAGCCTAGGTGGGGTTGCTTTGGCTTTTTAGAAATGTCATAGGAAAGAAGTATGCCCTCCTGGGCTGTGTGGCTCACTGAGAAGAGTCACAGTGACAGAAGTGAGCCAGGGTAGGATTGCTGTTGGCTCACTGGAAAGTCAGGAAAAAGGGGGCCTTGGAGACAGGTTCAAGGGGCTAGCCTGGGACAAGCTGCCACTGCCTGTTACTCCCCTGGTTGCAAGTCTTACAGTTTAGAAGAAAAACTTTAGGGAAACAAGGCAAGGCTGTGCTCTAGTGGAGCAAACCGTGTGTCCTTTGTCTTGAGGCTTTTCATCTTTCTTATGCCAGTGGGAGGTCTGCGGGGAGGGCCTTCACAAAATCATCGTCAGCTTTCCAGGTGTGTCCTTCAAAATGTTGATTCATCAAGATGTGGGTAAAGAGGGGTCAAGGTTACTTTCTGGTTAGTTTCATGTTAAAGAACGTCTCCAAAGAGGGACTGAGACCGAGGCTCATCTGCCCCAGGATGGTCTGGAATGTGTAAACCATTTGCCCTTGTGTCCTTGGTTAAGGAAGACAAACCTGTGATTCATTTGCTGCCGTAAATTGCTCAACTTGTTTGACCTTGTTTAATTAATTCGTCTCAGTTTCTCTTATTCCACTTGTCAAAGAATTTCCATAGCTACTTACTATCTGCCTCAATACTGCAGCATCAGACTATGCCTTCAGTGACTGGAGAACAGAAGTCTAGTCCAGTCCCCAGAATCACTCAAAGATGTGGCAAAAGTCATAGCTAGTTAGGAAAGCTGGATTTTTTAAGTAGGGTAATTCAGTCACAGTAAAAACCATAACATAATGGAGCTCCCACAATTTGTGCAAAGGATTAGAAGATGTGCAAAGAAGTCCGCCCCCACGCACTGATTCTGGGAGAGAGGGGCTCCCTTCCCTGTCAGCGGACGACTCTGTGGTGCACAGGGAAGAGGACAGGGCCGGCCAGTGCTGCGGGGAAGGGGTCAGGTCTTCACAGTTCTCATCGTGTCACTTCCTCTTCTGTTTTTCCTGCCCCCATCCTCTACAGTCCTGGAAAGTATAAAACAGAGAGACCAGAGGACTGGCCAGCTGGAGACCTGGGTTTTATTCTTGGTCTTTCGTAACCAACAGAGTGACCCAGAGAGACCACTCGACCTCCTAGGACGTCAGTCTCCTCCTTTGGAAATAAGAAGACCAAACTAAATTATTTTTAAAGTTTCTTCCTAGGCGGATTCTGGGAATTCACTCAGACTATCCAGAAATACTAGGACTTCCTGGAATGAAATTAGGAATCCAGATGGTTAAACCTTGATGCTGAGACCCACCCCTCAGCAAGGACTAGATGCCGCAGCTGGGACATCTGGAGGTCCCCAGGAACACCGGTCCACCTGGCCCTCAGGGAGACAGCCAGGGGGACGGCAGCCTGAGCTCGGTCTGTTTGGTCCTAAAGCGATGTTCCCTCCACAAGATGTTAACAGGCAGTTGTTCATTGACACCAGCCTCGTTCCTTGTGAAAAATGCCCTTGAGAGCTTCGTTTATCCTCTTCACCTCCTCATCAGCGGCTCATCAATAGCACTGTGCTGATGTTCCTGTTATTCATCATGTTTTAAAATTAGCTTCTTAATCCTTCTAATATTTTCAACTTCTTTGCCTTCAGATATGCACCCAGCCTGCACTCAATTTTGTGCAGCCTTCGTACAGCATGTAAATAACAGGAATAGGTGGCTCCCCTATTTTTGGCTTCTTCACTAAATTAAATGCATGTATTCATATGTCTTATTTTTATTCTTGGTGAAATAAACCTGAGCTTTCTCAAATAAATGTGGCTTTGAAAGTCAGTGGTTTTTTCTTTATCTCCATTCACTTGGATGCCAGGAGCACTTTGAAACTTGGCTGGAGTATGTCTGTTTCTGTTAGTGACAGTATCCTTTTGCTCTGAAGCTTTGGCTCATGTTCTTTTTATTTTACTAACTTTTCTTTCTTCTTGACTCTCTATACATGTCCTGTCCTTAGCTCTCACTTCTTTCTAAATAGTCTTCCTTGGAAATTGTATTCATTCATAGCTTCACATTCCCTTTTGGCAGATGTCTTCCAAGTCCTGTATTTTGCTGTTAGGTAGTTTCTTCATCAGCTCCTTCCTGACATCATTCGCCAGACACTGACTGAGTGAGTACCTTGGGAAGTGTACAGTGCTGGGCTAAGGGTGTAAAGATGGGTGACTTTCTCTATCTCCCGCCAATTCTGATGAAGTCTAATTAAAGTGACAAAGCCTGTCCGATAAAGCCAACCAAAGTGACAGATGCTAAGATAGATATTTTTTTGAAGCTGCTTTTGGGACATGGAGAAGTGAAGTAATTAAATCCCTGACAGCTCTCAAAGAAAGATTTCCCAGATGAGAGGACAGGGCAGGTGAGTCATGAAGGTTGAGTAGGAGTTTGTGAGCTGTGCCATCCCCTAACTGCCTCCTGTCATGTTTGCTCTGGTGTCTGTTGTCGCCGCCAACTCAGCATGTCAATAGTCCAATTCGTCTTTCTCCCTAAATGATATCGCCCACCGGACCTCCTATTTTATCACTCCTGCAACCATCCATGGAGTACACTTTAGGCATCTGTGTCTTTTTCTCTCTATTGACTTATTGTGCACTGCGAAGTCGTCCGTATTGCTCATCTTTTCGTCCAGTCATTCCCACGAAGTCAGTCAGGTCATACACACTCTGTCGGCTTCCGCCTGGGTTACTACAGTGGACTCCTTGTTGGTCAGTTTTCCTATGGTTCCTTTCCCAATCTAATCTTTTTATAATATACATTTTATTTTATTTTTTTATTTTAGAGAGAGGGGAAGGGAGGCAGAAAGAGAAGGTGAGAAACATCAATGTGGGAAACATTGATTGGCTGCCTTCTGTGTGTGTCTGGGGGCACTGAACCCACAATCCAGGCATGTGCCCTGACTGGGAATCGAACTAGTGAACCAAGATGACACCCAACCAACTGAGCTGCACTAGCCAAGGCCCAATTTATTCTGTCTTATCAATCTTTTATGAACACCACTTTAATTGTTTTCACTCATCTAGTCAATGTTTAGTTTGTGGGGTGCTTTTCCCTAAGTTATCTCATCTAATTATCAAAATAATCTTGTGAAATCAATAGTATGTTCTTCTGAGTAGCTCCTAAATTTATTATGCAGTGGTCTGTGAGCTCCTGGAAAACAGACATTTTGTTCATCTTGGCATCCTCAGTGCCTAGCACAGTGCTGGTCCAGACTGGTGTCTAGTAAATAATTGTATCGCGTACTTGTTCCTCCCTAGTCTCCACACATCTTTATGTGTCCAATAGGAATCATTTCATCAGAAGACGTTGAAACTGAGCCATAAAAAAGATAGTTTCCCCCCTACTTCAGTGATGATACTGTTTATCCACACACAACTCACTCAGCAGTCAGAAAACCCCCTGTTTCTGCTGTGACAGGCGCCGTCGCTGGACTGCAGGATTCCGAAGGGGGTCCGCACACTCCGTGCTGCGTGTACGCAGAACCCTCCGCGGAGTGGCTGCCTTTAGTTATGCAGCCAAGACCCCGTGCCCACAGCAGTGTGTTTGTATCGTTCTTCATATCTAACTTAGTGTAATTGCCTCGCATGGCTTTCATTGATGCCGTATGATGTTATAGACCTAGAGAATCTATTCCAACACTCTGGTCTTTCATGTTTGTTTTAAGATGTGGGGGTTCCGTGGCTTATAATCTGTACTTTTTATTTGTATATTATCCCCTGTGTTTACAAGAAAACTAGTTGTGGAAGCAATAACACAAAAGACACTTAAAAATATTAAAGAAGTAGCCCTGGCCAGTGTGGCTCAGTTAGTTGGAATGTCATCCTATAAACCTAAAGGTCGCAGGTTTGATTCCCCATCAGGGCACATGCCTGGGTTGTGGGTTTGGTCCCTGGTCGCAGTGTGTGCGGGAGGCAAATGATCGATTTCTCTCTCCCTCTCTCTTCCCTGGACTCTCTTTCTCCCCCCTTGTCTCTCTCTGGAATAAAAAAAAAAAAAAACTATTATTGAAGTAAAATCTAAATCTGAATCTCTAAGAATTTGAAAATTTTAAACTTACTGTTCCCTGACATGGATCAATTTGCATAAAAAAGAGTAAAAGACTTTTCTGGTTGTTATTGTTCTTATGAAACCATAGACCATAATCTGTCCTGCATTTTAAAAGGCAATTTGCTGACACAAAGAATATGATGAACCAGCAAACTGTTCAGAAATGTGCTTGACTTCGCAATAACAGCTTTATGTTCTTAGCCAAGATGCTTTGCGCACATGGTTTTGTTTCCAAGAGCCCCTGCTGCCCCCTGCTGGCTGTATTATTCATCAACCTTCTACATGGAGACTGGATGACAGGATTCCATAAGATGTGATTTTCAGAAAAAAATTTTTTTGTAATTTCATTATGTTATTAAAATTCAAGTATGTACTAAAATGAGATTAGGTTATAAATAAACTACATATTAGAATGGTTTTTATAGAAGCTTGGACATAATAAAATAAAACAGGGATTTACCCTGGGTCCCCAGGAAAAGCATGTCTTTCCTATAGAGAACCCACCTGCACTGGGTGAAATCGGGTTGCATGAAGCCGAGGAAGATCTAAGGTGAAGCGAGCGCCCTTGAGTGGACGAGGGAGAAGTGAGACTGGTCCGTGGTGGGAGCAGGGTACGAGGTGACCGGAGGCAAGCAGGAAAGTTCTTCTGATCCACGCTTCTCAGGCTTGAGCTGCCTCAGAGTCCCCTGCGAGGCTTGTTGGAATGAAGGTTATTGGGCCTCAGCCAGTGATGGGCTGGGAAAGCTTTAAAAACAGGATCTTTGAAAAAAGACCCTGGGTTGTGGCGGTGTCAGATTCCCACGGTGTGAAAGCTCCCACCACGGCCGGTTTCAGGCACTCGGCATGGCGGCACTAGGCGTGAAGTCGAGAGAGGCGCCCTGCAGCACGGCATTCGGCGGCATTTCCACCCTACATCCACACGAGATGCACACAACCTCGACGGCATAGATGAAAGGTAGTTATTTTTAGAGAGCATTGAACTTGGAATATTTATTTATTATGTCCATTTGAAATACAATTTGCTTACTTGAATACATAGTTCATGTTTAGTAATGAGCTTGTTGAACGATCAGCTTGGAGGACTGTAACAGTCCATCCTCCAGTGCGGGGAGGAGCTGGCTCCAGCGCAAAACTCGACCTACCCCACAGGGGCTGGAGTCGTTTCCTGGCTCTGAGTTGGGGTCCAGGAATTTGCTCTCTGACATTCCTGGTGATGCCGGTGCTCACGCAGCTATGGCATGGCCCATGCTGAGAACCACAATGTTAGAATAGAGCATTAGAAAGTGACGGGGTGTGTCTCCAGTTTGGCTGGGAAGGGAGGTTATATGAGAGGTGAGCCCTGAACCTTGAGAAAATGTGGACTTGGAAAAGCTGGAATCCAGAGCACTTGATCCTGGGACTTCCTTGGTGGGAGCAGGGTTAGCTCGCCCACTGTGACAGCCGGGGTGGGGGCGTGCATGGGGTTCAGACGCAGGGAGTATGTTAAAGTGAGCTGGTTCCTGTGTGCGTGCTGCTGCATTCTCCGTGAAGGCTGTGCTGTGAGTTGGGGAAGGGTCTTGTGAAATGTGAAATAGTCATTTTGGAGCAGAAGAAAAACACATATTCTGAGGAACTATATAATTTAGAGTTGCTGGGCAATGTTAAGTGGCCATTTCCAGTTTTCGGTCATGAATGTCAAATTGAATGGCAAAGGTTGAATGTCAAATTGAATGGTCATGACTGGCAAGGTTTTGTCACTTTTCTCTAGTAACCCGAGTTGCCAGGTGCCTGGTGCAGAGGAGGCGGCCCGCTGGGGAGCCCCAGGCTGGTGGGGCGAGCATGATGGAGAAGGGTGCGGGCAAGGCTCCGGTTCCCATGGTGGGAGATGGAAGCCACGTGGGCTCAGGAACTGGGGATGTGGCATTCCTTTGATTCTGGACAGTGGAAGAGTGGGAGCCTTAATGATTGGAGAGCTGAGTGAAGTGGGAGAATTGTGGGAAAGTCAGAGAAGGGGATGTGTGCAGTGTGTGCTTTAAAAACTCAGGTTATTTTTTCCTGATCTCCTCATAAGTGACTTTAGTCAGCTATAATACTTAAGATATTTTGTCAAGATACTGTCAGGTTCTTATAGTACCATAATTTTCCTTTCTTGAAGTTCAAATAAGGATAATGATAATAAATTGTCTCACAGATTATTAATGTCAAATGACGTACAAAACAGGAGTGGGGTTTGTGGGAGAGAGCACAGGCATTAGCACCGCACAGCTGTGTGGCTCAGAGCACAGCGAAAGCTCCACCAGCCTCAGTTTTCTCATCAGGGAAGTGGGTCTGACAGTTTCCTCCAAGAGTGCTCTAAGAGTTAGCCGTGGATGTAAATCTCCTGACTCTTCGGAAATGACAGCTCTATTCTTACTCCTATATCATTAGACTGTGAACACAAGTAACTAGAAGAGTCTCAGCTTGTTTCTCTGAAATACACCACCCCAAGTGAAATGGAGTGTGTTGGATTATGCCAATGAGGTGAATATAAGGAATTCGAAAAAATCGGTACCTGAGTGTTTTGCCCTACCCCCTGTGACTGGGGAAGAGCAGAGTTCCAAAAATGGCTGATGGATTAATGGCGACTGAATGGGAGGGGGTGCTCTCCCTGCAGTGTTTGGTTGTCAGGAATGAACAGCGTCTTTCCCTCTGTCTAAATCGATGTGGCCCTCTGTTGGTTTCACAGAACGAAATTTTCATCTGAGTTCATTTTCATAATCTTTCTTCATCAATTTGTTTCTCTCTATTGCCTTTTTAATCAGGAGTCTTAGAAACAAATCATAGATCTTAAAGGAGAAATCGTATTTGAGAGCTCTTTGAGCTAAAATATGCAAATTAACCCAACAGTGAGATATCATTTTTTATCTCTCAAATAGGCAAAGTGAGTGAAAAGAAAATGATAATATGCAACAGGCAAGAACATGCAGTGAATCCTTGCTTGAAGGATTGCAAATTGGTACAATCTTTCTGAAAGACCATTTGAAAATACAGCAAGAGTCATAATAATGCCTGTGTTATTTTGAGACAGCTCTTCCCCATCTAGACATATATTCTAAGGAGAGAGTAAAATAGTATATGACAAAGATTTAGAAAAACATATATTTATTAAAATGAAAATAGCAAAATAAATAAAGGGGGGATATAAACCTAAGTCTAGCAATAGCAGAATGACTTTTAAAATGATGGCATATCCATACAGTGGTAAATGCTGTAAGACTGAATTTAAAAAACAAAACAAAACATAAAACTGAAGCTTTTGCATAATCCCAATTCTATAGATAATAAGCACAAAAGTAAATGACTGCAATAAATCTATCAGAACATTAACCATGGTTATTTCAGTGTGATGGAAAATCAGACGATTGTTATTGTCCTTTTTTAAGCCTCTTTACATTTCCCAAATACTCTATAATAACAATGTATTGTTTTTATATTAAAATAAAACATTAGAAGTTGATGAATTGATTGAGAAAAAGGTACAACTTAGATTCTTCCACTCCTCAGCTGCCTTCTTGGCTCCCACGGTTGGGTCTTCTATCCCTCCCCTCTCCTGGCACTGCTCTGTGGGGGTTCTCAGTGCCTTAAGCTGTCAGCTCCACAGGCCCCTACTCAGTCCTCAGTTTGCTTAATTTCTCTATGTCATCTTATGCAATTGATCACCACTTCATTCTTTTTTAATAGTAGCTTTATTTAGATATAACTCACATACAGTAGAATTCATCCTTTAAAATATAATCACCCTTTTAGTCTTGAAATATCTTCTTTTTAAATTTCTATGCCTGGGCACTGCCATGGTTTGTCAATTCATGTTTTTTAGTCACTGGGTGCCACCTGTGTGCCAGGCAGCCATTGCCCTAACTTGATTTTGCCTTTCCTTTTGAGTCTTCTCTGCTGTCCTCTTCCTCTGCACAGCCCTCAGAGAGCAACGTCCCTGAAGTTCTTCCCCCTGCCCCCTCTCTTGTCATTGGCCCGACCAGCTTCTCTGTGTGGATGCTGTCAGTTCACCTTGGCCCCGTGTGCCTGGAATCCATTCACCCACATGTGCTGTGAATGTCCGAATGCTCACAGGCACACAGATGAACTTGCCTGTCTGTGTCTCTTGCTGTAGAGCTTCATTTCTGCTCCCCCTCTCTAATCCCAGCCTGGTTAGAGGTGTCCTGGTCCTGCCAGTCGGGCACAGTGGAGGTTCCAGAGACACGCTCGATCTTCTTTTCCTTTGCCACCCTGCCATTTTAAATATCTTGACTCTGCACCTTTTCAGTCATCCCCATAATCAGTGCCATGGTTTTGCCCTCATGAGCATGGCACCTCTCCTGTGGGTAGTGCAGTCATCTTGGGTGTCCTGTCTCTGTGTTTCATGTGGTCACCAGGCTCAGCTTTCCAGTGAGAGTACTGACTGTTTCAGGACTCTGCCTCAAACCTTGCTGCGGAACGAAGCTCAAGCTCCTTGGCTCCATGGTAAAAGACATACATGGTCTGGCCCTAGGCTAGTTTTCCAAGCCGCCATAAACATACCACTGTAGGGCCCTGTGACTTTCCTGCCATCCAGCCAGTTTGAGAACGGACAGTCCCTGAACACACCCCTTTCCCTCAGCCATCATGGTGCGTTTATGTCCATCATCACTTTCTCCTCCATCTCTGCTGGTTAAACCATGGGCTGTTTTTCAAGACCCGTTCCAATGGTCCAGCTTCCAGGAAGTCCTCTGTTGTGTCTCTACCGTGAGTAACCTTTCCCACCTTTGCGCTTCCATAACGTCTGTCTGGAAGCTTCGAGCACTTACCACACTGTACACGGTCTTTGTGCAATTTTGCCATTTGCTTGTTTCTCCCTTGTACTCATGGCAGCTGCTGCGCCTCATTAATTTTTGTATAATTCATGCTAGCAGCACAGGGCACTGTGCAACATGGGTGCTTAAATATATTTAGCACTGGAAAGTACTGCAACATACTGGTATCTTAATTTCTAATTTAGTTTCTTCTATAGAACGTTCCGGGACCCCCCAGATTGGCAGATTACCCTTACCTCCACGCTACCCTGTAACATTCTGGAATGTTTCTAAATCTAAACAAGCACTTACCGTAATTACTCATTTGGAGGACAGAGTGGCCAGCATCGTGGTCTCGTTCTCAGAGTCAAACCGAAGGGGAACCCTGGGACTGGTCAGCAGGCTGTGTCTCGGCCCCACCCCTGACCCCAGCCCTCCTGCGGCACCAGGCAGCAGCACTCTTCTCACTCACGGGAGCCTCGCTTTCACTCTGCACTCTGCAGGGGTTCACCTGCCGGGTTTGGTGAGCAGACGTCATTCAGAACCATGTGCTGTGCTCTGTGGTCATAGACAGACTGCACTTCCCGGGCCCTTCACCTGTGATCATCGTCAGCAGGCGGCAAAGAGAAAAGCAGGGCGCTCAGTGCTCACTGCTGTGGTCAGCTCTGATCTGAAAGATCCATTGGGCCATAGATCTTATGTTTGTGTTAAAATCACATGCTCTTAAGGGTTTTTTACAACCTCAAAGTGGAGGGGGAAAAGCCTCTTACATATGAAATTGCATTCACACTGTTGTTCCATCCTATTGATTTCCTTAAATATCTTCCAATTAATCCACAAGTCACTAGAGGACTCTTCACTGCCCTACAGAACTGGAGGGGATTTTCCACTTAAAAATCTTAGCAGGAAGTCTATCAATAGAACTGCCCACACTTCCTAATCTAATTAGCTTAATTAATATATTTAAGTGCTGACTAATTATTACCATGTTTCCAGGATGCAATCCCTTCTTTAAAAGATACACACACTTCAACTTTGGTATTATTTTTATTTAGTTTGCCTCTGAAAACCTTTGGTCACATACTGCCTCTTTCTTCCTGGGGAGAATTTTTTAAAATATAATTAACTTTTGGCTTCTTTTTTTCTACGTATATATTCTGCCACTATTAGTGAAAGTGCTTTTCTTAGTAGAAGTTAAATCTTTATTATTATGCAGTTTATTCATTGTCTCTTGTTCAAGCAACAATTTTGGTTAAAGAGAAAGAATCACTTTTAATGTAAGAAAAAGGAATAGGAGTAAGCTTAAGAACACAAAATTAAGGGATTGCTTCATAATTTATTCTTGGCTCATTTGGCTAAGTTAGAAATTTGAAAAAATGTGCAAAATTAAGTAAAATGTACAAAATCAACTCCTCTTGATAACTGTGCAGGCTAAATCTGAATTGAGGGAATAACTTATAATATCATCTAGGGATGGAGAAGGGCTGATATGGACTAGATGATGCCCGAGTCCCATCCCTGCTCTGTGAGCCCTTATGTTGCTATTGACGATATAGGAAGAACCACTGGACACCCAACAGGGAGCCTAAATGAGAGGCATTTTGGCTAGCAAAGTCACAGAATGCCATCCCCCCACCCCATTTATTTCTGCATTACGGTGCCTATTTTTTCTTGTTGTTTTAATGTAGATGAAATCAAGTATACCCCCAGAGGTATAGGCCCTTTCTGCCTCTTTTTCCCAACATAGCAGGAAAAGACCCTGCTTTAGATGGCAGAATTGTGAAAAAAACACTGATAGTAACTCTTCGCAAGGCCAAAACTCAAGCGTCTGGCACAATACGGGAGGACTAGAAGTCATTAAAATAGACATCTGAATAAGGGCAGAAGCATCACAAAGTCCATATGCCAAAGCTTAGCTCTCAGAAGGGTCTCTCTCCAGCCATCTGCATTTATAGGTCTCAGGATCTGGTTTCCAGGTCCTCGCTGCTATTCTGTATGCAGTGACAGTGATAGCTGCAAACAGTTACAGTTATGAGTTTGACAAGAAAAGTTTAAAAGGCTGCAAAAAGTCAGGAACACGAGTTACCAGAGAATGCTAACCTGTGGCCACGTGGTGTGGAGACAGCCGCCGGTCTGTGTTTTACAATGGAAATAATTATAAACTGCAACCGAGACTGAGCCCCTGCCACGTACAAAGTGTTTCGCGTGTGTGATCGCTGACCTTCAGGGTAAGCGGAAGAGATGAGTATCTCTGTTTGATAGGTAAGAGCTCAGGGATGGAGTGTGACTGGCCCAAGGGATTACCAAAAGCAGGCAGAGGAGCTCTCACAGGTTTGGAGCTGGGGATGCACTTGGAAGAAGCTGCACTGCAGAGGGAACATCCTAAGTTTAAAATCTTGAAGTCAAGCATCCTGCTTTTTATTATCCTTTATCTACTCACATATTTCACTCTAGCAATTCTTGAGTGCCACCATTAAGTCCTTTAGGATGAACCTCCAACCCATCTCTCTTCATGACCTTGCTACCCTTCTCACCAGCTTAAATGTTACGGCCTGTGGTTATAACAGCCTCCTTCAGAATGCCCTTACTATTCTTGCTATCCTACTACACTCTCTTGGTAGAGGCTTTGCCCTGGCTTAATTCATGAGTCTACTCTGAACAGTTGCTGGAGAAGAGCGCCTAACTGGCTGATGGGTTCTCACTTTACACTGAATACAAGAAACTACAATCAGGCACTCTAACACTACTGGTGTTTCAACGGTAGATGTTTATGTTTTGACTCTTTAAAATAGTTGTTTAACACTTCTCCATCTTTCCTCCAAACCCAGTCTCAGATGGTGGCGTTGCCTTATCCTTCACTGATAGCACAGAAACAAGCAGGAACTCGCCACCCTCCTCTCCACTGCCAAGGCTACCAGTCCGATTTCACGTTCACCCAGACTCCCTGCCTTCCTTCCTTTGGTAAAAGCTGAAGTATCTTTGCTACTAGCAAAGGCCCAATGCCTCCACTGTGCTCAGGGTCCCAACCCTTCTTGCTTTGAATCTTTTTGTACCTACAGGGAGCCTTCTCTCCTACAGAGACAGATGCATTACTGTCTCTCTACAAGGTCATCCCTATCAGCAGGTAAAGATGTCTCCTGCCTGAAACAAAACAGTCCTTGCATCTCTTTCCAACTATTTCTCTTGTCCAGGTCACAGAAAATCTTTTTGAAAGAGTTTTTTATAATCACTATCTCCCCTTCTCATATTGATTCTTCAGTCTGCTCCCAATAAGGCATTTGCTGTCTGCCGCAACTTGAGGGTCTGCTGAGTGGGCTGGGTGATGCAGGTACCTGAGCAGAGCTCCTTCCCTAAACTGTGCCTCCCGCCCAAGGGTGTGTGGGAAGATGTCCTGTCCTACAGGAAGGATGGGGACCTCTGTCATGGTCCGTTGCCTCCTGTGCCCCTCTGGTCTCTCTAAGGGCAGATCCGCCGTTAATCCCCAGGTGATGCAGTTATTCCCATGTTCATTGCACTCTCAGTGTGTGCCGGACACTGTGCTGGGCACCAAGGCTGCTGCTGGGATTTTTCCTTCCTGTCCAGTTGCTTCATCTCCCTCCAGCCTCCCAACCACAGCCAACTCTCAGACCACTTTGTCCATCTGTAGCATTTTTATCACATAAAAATATGGCCAAGGAAGTGACTGGAATTTTTTCATTAATTATGGAGGTGGGCTGTTCATGACTTGTATTGATCAGTACTGTCTTGCAACAAACTTTTCATTCAGCTGCGTGGAGCCCATTGATTAATTGGTTCCACTGATATTTCCTGAGTGTCAGATACTGAGCTAGATGCAGACAGCAAAACGAACTCTCTGCCTTTGCTTTCTGAAATTGAATCTAGCGAGGAAAGCACGGTTCCACTTCTCCACTGTGAGGATGAGTTGACTCCCTCACTGAAGAACTAGGGCAGATCCAGCAGATAATTGCACAACTTTGCAGGAGGCCAGACTTGGGCTGAAAACCCAGTGCAGCTGCTTAGTTACCGTGTCTTTGCAAAAGTTCCTCAGTACCTCTGACTCTTGGTCCTTTGTATGCCAGATGTCAGTGGGTTTGCGGCACAGGAAAAGTACAAACAGGAAGTATTCAAGAGAGAGTGGCTAAAATAAAAATAACACAGGACTGTCATTCCATACTTTTATTTAAATATTAAAAGGTCACCAAGAGTTCTTTAAACAGATGACCTAATATAACTTCGTAATGTTTTCTTGTTTGCTTCTCGGGGGTTTGTTTGGGAGGCAGTTATGTCACTAATTTGGGCTTTCTGAAGTTTTTACTTATTCTATATAGAAACTTGGAATCCTACAGTGAAATTCTTGGGCATCTTCATGTGAGGAAAGGACTTTACTGAATATCCATTCAGTCCCTGCTGATCCTATCCTAAAAGGAATGCTTTGCCATGTGAGTTACCGAAGCAGATACACTTTCTCCACAGTGTTTTCCACTGCCTTCGGGTCCCTCTGGCAGCAGCCTTCACAGAGAGCGGGCAGATGGGTGACTTTCCTGACATGTCAACCAGCACACGCAAATGCTACCCAGGCACCTGGTCTCTTCATGAAACCTAGTCCAGTTTACTATTATTTTTTTAAAATCTTTAATTCTAATTCTATGACTAAGTAAGGACTGTAGAGTTCTGATTACACTATAGGGTGAGCCATGTCCTAGACTCAGCCAGTGACCTTGCCGTTGGAAAACTGGAGTTTGTGTGTGGCAGAGGCAGATGCCAACCCCATAAAACAATGAAATGATATCCTGCTTAACTACATGAGTCAGAGTCTTGGAGCTGGAGGTGGTCTATTATGTTAAAAATATATTTCATCTAAAGCAGGGGTGTCAAACTCATTTTCACCGGTGGGGCCACATCAGCTTCGCGGTTGCCTTCAAAGGGATGAATGTAATTTTAGGATTGTATAAATGTAACTACTTCTTAACAGTTAAGTGAGAGCTCAGTGCTGCCGCCAGGTAGAAACAAGGTGCTGGGCCTGATAAAACAAGGTGGAGGGCCGGGTTCGGCTCTCGGGCCTGTGTTTGCCACCTGTGACCTACAGCAAAGCTGTAATACGCAATGGAAGCCGTATTCTTCTCACATTCACTGAGAAATTTGAAACATGCCTTAGTTGGCAGGACTCCTGTTTTCTTAGACACCGTCCCCTCCCTACATCATGGCACAAGCTGTCGGCCTGCGTCCAAACATGCGAAGCTCCCAGGGAAATGCTCACCTCAGTCAGCCAGTGGAAGGTCCCGGTGACCGCTTTGCCGCAGAGGGCAGCCACAGGCCACCACTTAAAATCCCAGCCTTCATCTGGGTGCCTGCTAGGTAAGCAGTGGCCACAGTGGCAGGAAATGGGAGTTGTTGTAAGCTCTAGGAGCTCCGGGTCACCCCGCTTACCATGCACCAACTCTCTGTCTCCAAACTATTTTTTTTTTTATTTTGTGCAAAATACATATAACGAAGTTTACCATTTTAAGCATTTTTCCATGTAAAGTTCAGGGGCATCCACATTGTTGTACAACCATCACTATTATCCATTTCCAGAATTCTTTCATCTCCCCAAACTGAAACTCCACGCCCATCAAAGTTAACTGCTCATCCTTCCTCCCTTAGGTCCCGGTAACCTCTGTTCTGCTTTCTGTGTTTATAGATTTGACGACTCGAAGGACCTCATTCATATTAGTGGAACCATACAGTATTTATCCTTCCGTGACTGGCGTATTTCATTTATCATAATATCCTCAAGACTCATCCATGTTGTGTATCAGAATGTCCTTCCTTCTTGGGACTGCACAATATTTCATTTTATACATACCACAGCTAGTGTATCCATTCCTCCCTTGATGGGCATTCTGTGCACTTTTAAATAGATTATTCTGAGTGACCTTCCCAGGGGCCACAGGCTCTTCTAACTGATATTCGAAGTGAGCCTTCATGGGGTTAGGTATTTGTTCAAGGTGAGGAGCTGAGAAGCAGATTTGCTGATGGACGCCTTGGCCCTACTGAATCCCAAGGCCTGGGTTCCCTTTCTCCCTGCTTGTGGGCTTCCTGCATGGTCCTTTCGATTGTCGTGAAGATGACCAATGTCATGGATATAAAAGGACTTTGAAAACCACAAATTGACAGCTTAGGATCATATCATCCTTGTTAACACAGAATTTTTTTTCCAAATAACATTATTAAGTAATATGCTTTTGAATTATTTAAAGATTTTTTTTCTAAAAGATAGGATTTTTCACCAAGTAAGAGAACCATATTTCCTACAAGTGGTTCTTATCAGGCTGCTTCTCACCTGGAACCTCACCCAGACTAGGCATTCAGGAAATCCTAACAGGCAAGAGTTTCTGCTAAAAGATGGCCTGTTCCCAGAAGTGGTTAAATATTTCTCAGGAATGCCTTTTTGTGGTGTGGCCACAAGGTGGAGACATATCACGTCAAATGCTTCACTGCTGGTCCCTGCTTCGAATTTTTCTCAGGAAATCCTATCCAGATTTTTGAGCATGTCCTAATCAACTTCAAGTAAAATGGGGTCTGTTACTGATATAGCTCATATCAACTGATATTGCAAAACTTTGGTCAAAATGTTTTATGGACTTTTACATGGAGAAAATTTTTAAAAGAAAATGTAAGCAAGAGTAAAATGTTAGCATAGTTCCTGACACAAGGCAGGACCTCTCTCTCTGTATATGTTAGCGGAAGACTGAAGGAATGGCCGGTGCACCTAAGGGCCTATTACAGAAGTGATATTTGAAAAAACAATCTAGTACTTTCGTGGATGGGAACTTCAGCCCACCTTATTTGATCTCTATGCTCTTGACCATGTCAAATGAAAGTGCAGAATGAAAGGCTAGAGTATGTTTTAGAAGTCAATTTAATATATAAATTGAACTGCTGCCCAAATTGATGAAGTGCTATTTGAAGCCTATGAGGGAATTAATAAATCTTTTGAAGGTGAATAATAATGTCAGAACAAGCTCAGTGTGATAATATTTCTGACTTCATTACACAACCTTTCTGCATCTACTAAATGTGGTTTTCACTTATGGAATTCACATTTGCTGGCAGAATTACCATATTTCGCCATATATAATGCATACTTCTTTCCAAATTTTTGAGGGGAAAAATAAGGATGAACATTATACACGAGTCTAATGATTACATGCCATGGTTATAACACCCTGTACATAATGTGCACAAAAACATGGGTGTACATCACACACAGCAAAATACAGTACACTGAAAAGAAATGCAATCGGTAGGACTCTGGAGTTGAATGAGAACCTGGAGGAGTTATTTTAGACTATTCTCTTTCTTCATACAGAATTCCTAATGCTTACGTACTCTGATCCTGGAGACTCCAAGACAACTTTTTCACTGACATAAATAAGTGTATAAGAAATTTATTTTATTAGCATAATTAAAAAGACATCTTAGTAGCAAATAATCTTGGTTTAGACTTTTGTAGTTTTCTATATCCCTGTGAAATTGATGGACCTTAGAAAGTCTGCCAGGACCCAGATTTTATGAGATGATTGGTCCTCCCCTAGCTTCTCCATGGCTCGCTGACATAAAAGAAATGTACAGGAGTAGACATGGTGCCGGGCATCCTCGGGAGGATGGCATTTCTCTTGGCCACATTATCTTCTGTTGGAAAAAATTATAACAACAAAACGGGTAGAGATTTTATCTTTTTACCAAGCCCCTGACCAATCATTTTCACATTCTTTATTGTCTGGTTATTCAAAGTGGTCCAGTAAGCCAGTTGGGTAGCGCACCCAGGTAGAGAGGTCCAGGAGCTGAGTTCCTTCTCGGTGCGGGCGGGAAGCTTTGCCCTGTTTGGCGGCAGGACTGCATCCCAGCCGCAGTAACTGCCCCGGGAGTCCTGGAGCTAGTGTTCCGCATCCGTCTGTCCCCATCACCGGAAATGGGAACACTGCCGGAAACACTGAAATCACGCATGCTTCTGCGTGTGAGTGGTGGCACATCCAGGTTTCCTATCACAGTAGGGGGAGGTCAAGCTAAAACACATAGCTGGTTGGTCACCATCTTCCAGAGCAGGACCACGAGCAGCCGCGCTGCAGCCGGAGCAGCTGGCCAGTCGGCGCTGTCTGCAGCAGGTTGCCTCGGAGAGCCTGCAGACATCACAGCTGCGTAGCCCTGTTTCGGAGGCTCTAAACATGTAAACAGGTACCTGAGCAAAATTATGTAGAGCGGAGCTGTGTGAGATGCTTGCAGGGAAGTAATAGGAGCATCATCAAAGAGTCTGAGGAAGCTGTCTCTTCATGGATCTGTCAGAGGCTGCCTAGGAAACAAAACATTCACTATTCTAGGACTCTGACCAGAGAGTCCTCAGAAGTTGTTTTATAAGCAGTTTCCCTCCTGAGAGAATAGTTGCAGATTTTCAAAATATCAATTTCAACATCCTGATGACTTTGAAAAATCAAAGCTGTTCCTTTCCAGATGGGCAATTTCAGGGTTGGCTACAGTGATTCCATTTTAACCTTAATTTCTTACAGTGTTTACAGTCCTTTGGGACACACCAAGGTTTTAATTTTTATGTAGTTCTCATTTAATCTTTTTCACCTTTTCCTCTCATTTTAGAAGCATGTTTGTAAAGGCCTGCTGCTCTGTAAGATTATGTAATCTCACTCTTCTTTAGTATTATTAAGTTATCCATCTATTCAAAATCCTCAGGAGTCATCTGAAGAGGCACCCGGGAACCACTGCATCTCTGTAGGCCATTGGTGCTAAACCTCAGCTGCATCCCACCCACCTGGCCACTAGTTAAACCACAGGTTTCTGTGCACCAGGTCCCCTGTCCCAGGGATTCTGCTTCAGTAGCTCTGCCAAGGGGCCTGAGTGTTCGCATGTAAAACAAGTTGCCAGGTGATGCTGACTCCAATGCTGCTGGTCCAGGGCCCACACCTTGAGAACCACAGCAGTGGGCCCACGTATGGGTTGCCACACTTGTTTCAACATAAAATCTCCAAAATAACTTAGGACAAATATGTGTTTTCTGACCCTGTCGCAAAATAAAAATGATGTAAAATTATCAGTCTTGAAATGGATTCCCTGCCCCCAACTCCACCTCTGTACTTTTAAATCCTCATCCTTCGGGTCTAGCATTTTGCCTACGAAGCGCTTGCCCACACCAAACAAGTGCTTTCATTCTTTTGATCAAAATATTGTTATTTTTCCTGTTCTTAATGCTATTTGAATGCAGCCTTTTTTATTTTTAAAGATGGTAGCTTCATGTGAGTCTTCTTGGAACTCTTTGTGGGAACTTACAGAAATCAGCTATTTAAAAATGCTTAAATTATCACTTTCTTTCTTTCTCATGAGAAATCAAAGTTTCATTTCTACTAAGATCTTTAGACTTTCAGTCAGGATGGCAGCATAGGTAAACACGGCTTGCCTCCTCCAACAACCACATCAAAATTACAACTGAATTATAGAACAACCATCACTCAGAACTGTCAGAAATCTAGTTGAATGGAAATCTGGCAATGATGGAATTACAGAGACCACATCCATCCAGACTGGAGGGAGGGATGGAGACCTGGAATGAGCTGGTTGCATTTGTGGTGGATAAAAACTTGGCAGGGATATCTCGGGAGTGGAGTTCCAGCCCCACACCAGGCCCCCCAGCCCAGCGTTCCAGTGCCAGGAAGATAAATCCCCATACTTTTGGCTGCAAAAACCAGTGGGGATTGAGTCAGTAGAAGAAACCTCTGGAATCCCAAGCAGTTCCTCTTAAAGAACCCACCCAGAAACTTAATCAGACTCACTCCCTCTGAGCTCTAGCACCAGGGGAGCAGCTTGAAAGGCACCAGTGGCACACAGGGAGGAACTGAAGTGTCTGGCATCCAGGTGAGAGCTGGAGGACAGCTTTCCCCCAGACAGAAATGCGGGCAGAAGCCATTGTCCCTTTTCTGAACTGTCCCCTCACAGAGGGACAGAGCTGGCAGGCAGGTGCCATATCTGAGACTCCATCAGCCCAGCTAATGCTGTTTGCCCCACCCTGGAAATCCTCTGAGGCTCCATTCCACCCAATTTACAGCTATTAACAGTGGCTTTTCCATATGAATGGCTGGTCTGGGCTCCTATTTCACAGCTTCCTAAATCCTCTCAAACAAGCAACGGCCAACCTTAGTGAGCCCTCAACCTCAGTACCTCTTGTTAAATGGTCCCAGATACAGCACTAGCAGCATCCAGCCTGGATTCACAGCTTGGCTTTTCTTGGGCATCTCCAAGCCCAGCACAAGTAGCAGCCACCTCAGTTTGCTTTATAGTTCAGGCAGGGTAGCCCTGGGAAAAACACAGGTGAGAGCTGACCTTGGCCTGTACCACCTAGGAAACCCCTGGGTCTGCACACCCAGTGGACAGCAACAGACCACATCAGAGCACCACCACCATGCCCCTACACAGTTGATCCTCTACAAAGGTCAGAGGTTGGTGGTCAGTGGTCACAGTCAGTCCTCGCAGCTGACTGGTCTGGATAAATCCCTCCCATTGACCTGCCAACAGCAACCAAGGCTCAATTACAAGAGGAGGGTAACTCAACCCACACAAAGGTCATATCTTGAGTACCCAGCTTGAGTGACAGGGAGGCTGTGCACTTGGACCCTATATAGGAAACCTACTATATTAGGCCACAAAACCAAGACAAGGACTAATAGCAGCTCTACCTAATACATAGAGAGAAACACAGAGAGGCTGCCAAAATGAGGAGACAAAGAAATATGGCCCAAATGAAAGAACAGATCAAAACTCCAGAAAAATACCTAAATGAAATAGAGATAAGCAATCTATCAGATGCAGAGTTTAAAACATTGGTTATAAGGATGCTCAAGGAACTTAGTGAGGACCTCAACAGCATAAAAAAGATCCAGTCAGAAATGAAGGGTACACTAATTGAAATAAAGGACAGGGAAACAACAGTAGAATGAATAAAGCTGAGAATCAAATCAATGATTTGGAACATAAAGAAGCAAACAACAAACCATCAGAACAACAAGAAGAAAAGAAAATCCAAAAATATAAAAATAGTATAAGCAGCCTACAGTACAACTTCAAGCATTGCAATATTTGTATCGTAAGGGTGCCAGAAGGAGAAGAGAGAGAGCATGAAATTGGAAATTTATTTGAAAAATAATGAAAAAAAACCTCTCTAATTTGGTGAAGGAAATAGACATGCAAGTCCAGGAAGCACAGAGAGTCCCAAACAAGATGGATGCAAAGAGGCCCACTCCAAAACACATCATAGCTAAAATGCCAAAGATTAAAGATAAAGAGAATCTGAAAAGCAACCAGAGAAAAGCATTTAATTACCTACAGGGGAGTTTCCATAAGACTATCAGCTGATTTCTCAAAAAAAAAAAAATGCAGACTAGAGGGGCTTGACAAAAAACATTCAAAGTCGTGAAGAGCAAAGACCTACAGCCAAGATTGCTCTACCCAGCGAAGCTATCATTTAGAATCAAAAGGCAGATAAAGAGCTTCCCAGACAAGAGAAATCCAAAGGAGTTTATCATCACCAAACCATTATTATATGAAATGTTAAAAGGACTTATTTAAGAGAAAGAAGATCAAAACTATGAACAATAAAATGGCAATAAGTACCTATCTATCAACAATTCAGTATAAAAAACAAACTAATCAACCAAGAACAGAGATAGAATCATGGATATGGAGAGTGTTTTGACAGTTGTCAGATGGGAGGGGGTGGGACAGAATGGGTGAAGAGGTGAGGGGATTAAGAAGTACAGATAGGTGGTTACAGAATAGCTATGAGCATGTAAAGTACAGTACAGGAAATGGAGTAGCCACAGAACTTATATGCATGACCCATGGACATGAACAATGGTGTGGGGACTGCCTGAGGGAGTGGAGGGTGCTGGGTGGAGGGGGGCAAAGGGGAAATAATTGAAGCAACTGTAATAGCATAATCAATAAAATGTAATTAAAAATGCCGAAGAATTTTTTAAAAAGCAAAGAAAGGTCTTTATCTTTGAGTGGTTGCCACCTGGAGAGTAAAGACGCAGTCAGAAACAGTGGCATACACTGCTGTTGACTCATGGCTGCATTCGCTTTGGACCTGGCTTCAACGTCTGTGTAGTTGTGCTGAAGATTCTAAAAGGAGCTGCTTCAGTGTTGCATTTCTGCTGTCCATCTCTGTCTCCTTGGGTGCCTCCTGTCTTGTCCTCACCCGTCAGGCTGGGACTACTTCACCAAACAACCAAATAATGTGAGTGGACAAGAAAAAGAGCCATTGACTGCCTTCCAGGCCCTGGGATAGAATGAAGTCTCAGACCTGTGCTCCAGCACTTAGACTGAAGGATTTAGAGTCACATTTAGAGGTCTCTGCCCCCTTTATTAGACAGTGAAGGTCAAGAGAAACCCAGATTTTGTATATTGGTTGCTGAATCCCTCAGCACTTAATGTGTACTTAATTTCCAACAGAAATGCTTCAGTTTTTATTTCACAGAAACCATCAGCTGCCTGTCTAGTTTTTGTGAAACATAAAATAATGAGAATACAGTATAAAATGTCAGGGATTAAAGTGTTGTTATTTTCACTGAAAGTTCCCCGGTAATTAGTAACCAAGCCAAGGAAGCAGCCTCTGTGAGTGGAAGATGTCCTTCAAAGCATTCACAGCCAACTGGTGTTAAAGCAAAGGGTTGGCTAAAAGCAGGGCACTGAGACCTGCTTCTCCCTGTGGATCGTTTGTCAGCATTAAGAGGAAGAGCTGACAAAAACATTTACTTAAAATTGCCCAGAAACTCAAACAGCTGTCCTTGGTCTCCCTTCCAAATTGTCAGAGCCAGGAAGGCTGAGTGACCAGTAAGGACTGAGCTAGTTTATTGCTTTGATAAACATATTTGAAGCCTAAGAAAGAAATGAAAACAGACCAAGAAATATCTGCCAGAATTTAATGACATTTGCAGGAACGGCTTTATTTGAGAAAATTAGATAATGCATCTTTTTATTTTTTACCATGAGTGTGTGTGGAGACCCTTCCACCAATCCCCCAAGCCTGTGCTGACAGGGGTGCAGATCTTCGCAGATTATGGTTTAATGCCAAGTGCAGTTTTTTATTGAGAAGTGGGTTTCATACAGCTGTAGTTTAATATTTGCAATGTACTCATGAGAACATAGTTTTCTTCAGAAGAAAAATTGCTCAAATTTTGGGAAAGTGCTTTTATCCCAGTGTGTAGAAAAAAATAGAAGAACTGTGGGATAGTTTATATGGGATTTTTGCTT
Organism: Tonatia bakeri; assembly: GCA_004024845.1. Taxonomy (NCBI): domain Eukaryota; kingdom Metazoa; phylum Chordata; class Mammalia; order Chiroptera; family Phyllostomidae; genus Tonatia; species Tonatia bakeri. Next base: position 51,805 of record PVIA01004186.1, read on the forward strand.
TTTCTACAAATTTCCGTGGGGAAGCTGATGCAGCAATGAGATCAGCAATCAGCTCAGTGTCAGATGACTCGGGTCTCTTGACCCCTGCCCTCCGTGTAACTGCCAGGCTAGCTAGCCTTTGTCCACTTGGGCAACATTTAGCACCCCAAAATGTGTTTGTATTATAGTTAAAAAGGAATTGGTAGATACAAAATCAACATGTTTGGTACATATCTGAGAACTACATTTGTAAGTTATTAAAGGTATTAAAGGTGTACTTATTTTGTGGGTTCTATTAAATTTATAGAATTACTTTTATTTCGACCTACATTTAAGATTTTAGCATAAACCTAAAAAGGTACTCTAGACCTGGCTGGAGGGCAAATGTTAAGAATAGAGTTTCAAGAACAGCTTTAATAGGAAGGTACCCAATAACATGAAGAAAAATATACTAAGGTACTTACTTTGCGTACAACAAATTGCCTTTACATAGCACCTTAGGAAAAAGTATTTGGTAGTTATGCAATTATAAAGATTACTGTTTCAAGGCAGCATGGTCTGCGATCAAAAGAGTAATCATTTCCCTCTTCCAGATCACCTCATTGTGGCTTACACCACTCCCTCCCCACATCCCTAAAACACAAATGGGAAGCAGCCAGTCCTCTGGCCTCAGAGGCCCGCACACCTGCACACCCGGTAGCACTGCAGGTTATCCTGGGGTTTAGTAGATGTTTCTCCTTTGGTAAAACTGTTGTTACTGTTAACAACTCACTTTATGGCGACCTACCTTAAGCAGTACAGGAGCAGGTGAGGATGGCTGGGGAAGAAAAATACATTCCAGATTCCATCCTTTGTTGGCACATCCCACTAACCTGCATCTAGCCAGCAGGCCTTGGAAAACACACACACACACACACACACACACACACACACACACACACACCTAGGCCTACCGCACACACAAAAAGTATTTTTAAAATAGAATGTAAGTACTTGGTGATCACATGCTTGTCAGTAAGCTGCATCCAGCTCTTTCAGGTTTGTGTCTTGTATTTGTGCTACTTCAGCCTTTCAGACACATGCAGTCTTAATGCAGGTGTAGCTTATTAGTGGCAACATCACCTACCTTCCCAGATGACAAGCGCTATCAAAAAAATCCAAACCCTTATGTGTGTATGTATGTGTGTATGTATTTCTTTATATGCACATCTAGCCACATTCTCAGGTACCTTTCCTGACTCGAGGCCTCGCTTGTGTGTTGTGCGGCAGAGCTTCCATAAACCTCTGGTTCCAGGGCCTTGGTGGGCTGGGCTTTGGGGACACCAGTCCGTCTCCTCCACAGCAGAGAGAAGCTGAGACACTGCACGTCCATGGGGTTCTCTTGGGAATGGAAGGAAGACATTAGACTTCACTATCAGTATTTTCATGTCCAAGGAGTTATTGTACTTATTATTTAGAATTCAAGTATTGCAGTTTGCCACATAAGGACCTGCAGACATTGGTGAAGGCTTCAGGGAAATGTTAGGAGAGATGTTAAATTAACACCAGTGGATTCCAGCTGCAGTTTGCAAGTCGCTTCACAGTGGACCTGGGCACACGCAGATCGGCAGCACCGCAGGCCAGCAGCACCGCAGGCGGGCTTCCCTCACCGTGCAGATGGACGCCGACGGCAAGCTTTCTCTTGGGAAAGGGGGTGGGGGTCTTCTGCTGCACCTCTCAATGACTCTGGTAATTAGAACTTCTTGAGGGATGTACTTATTTGCACAAAGAATCCAAGGATATCCTGGTGGGGGGGGCACCCTCTTTCTTCAATGAAAACTGTAAGCAAATCCTTGGGCATGCTGACATGGCCTAGTGGCAAGAATAGGCAACAGATTCCCCAAAACAGAAAGAGACAAGACTCCAGGCTGGGTCTGGCCCAAGTTGGAAGGACAGAGGAGGAAAGGTGATTCTGGGACCCTGAGGTTCTGACCCAAACCTGTGGGCATGCTTGGGCTGCATGGAAGTGCCTTGTGAATGAACACAAGGGACTGTAGCTTCACCACAGTGTTCAACATTGGGCTCCTTGACTGAGCCTAATTTAACTCTGGAAACAAGTCTGTGTTTGTGTCTTTGGTTATACTAGGCTGGTGGTCCTCAGAATTTGGCGTGTATAATAATCACTTGGAAACTTGGTAAAAAGCAAAGCTCTGGCAGGGTAGCTGAGCTAGTTGGGGCATTGTCCCGAAATGCCAAGGTTGGGGGTTTTATCTCTGGTCAGGGCATCTACAAAAAGCAAACAGTGAATGCAAAAATAAATGGAACAGCAAATCAATGTCTGTCTCTGTCTCTTTCAAATAATAATAATAAAGAAAGCAGAGTCCTGTGTCCTTCTCCATCAGTTCTGTGACAGTAACCTGGACTGGGGCTCAGGAATATACATGTTTAACCATTAACAATTGATCAGGTTCTTTTTCATTTGGGTGAGCTGTGGAGGGTGTGTTTTAAGAAGTGCCTTCCTGCCATAGGGACCAAAAGCAGAGAGAAGCCGTTCTCACGGCCCTATAAGCGGAGCATCGTGATGTTGTTCCTCGAACCACCGCTCCGTGAAGATGAAACCGGCGGCTGTGAGCAGGGCCTGCGAGTGCTGGAGGGCGGCGCGATGGCGATGATGGCGATGTGGCGGTGCTTGTGGGCAGCAGGGAACACTGAGGGGCCCTCTTATCACCGGGACACATCGTTCCTCCCGACTCAGGAAGATTTTATATTAAAAGCGCTTTGGTTGACTGATCTGGGAGTCTAACACTGTTTTTAATATAATTTTCTTTGAGGAAAAATGTTTTTGGGGTTCCAAACAATCAATTTCGTAGCAGACTCTTGGAGCTGGATCCTCCCGTCTGTTCGTGACATCCTGCGCGGAGTCGCCCTGAGTTTAAGGAGCTGCTGCGGGTGCCTGTTCAGTCACGGGGCACTTGTGACTCTGGAACCCTGTTTCTCATTCTCGGCACTTTCTTTTCTTTTTTAAGGTTATTTCTAGATACTTTGTTTTTTGTTATTGTAAATAGTAGGACTTTGGAAATTGTCTTTTTCAAACTTGGCACTTTCGAAAGGAAAAAGATTTTTGTAGGCGCCTGTCAACCTAATGTTTTTAACAATGTGCCCCTTAAATGAGCACAACGGAGACGAATAAGGCACTAACTGCCTATACTTGTTGCTTTTATATAAGATCAAAACACATTTATGAATTCAATGGAATAAAAAGTAAAAAGCTACAAATATTAACTGAGTGTGACTAACGATTCTCTCTGCTAAAGTTTAACCCCTGATCACAGAGTGGATCGGGCACTGACTGCTGAGGGCAAGTTCTTCCGAGTGCGGCGCGCCTGCTGCTCCAGGGCTTTCTCCACCCACAGCTCTGCTCACCCTAACCTGCGCAGTGGACTGTGTTCCTTACAGGCTACAAACACATTGCCTGTTGCCTTTGACTTTCTTTTCTCACTTGCCCGTAAGGATTGGGGGAGTAGAGATTGTCAACCTTGCAGACATAAAAATAAATGCAAGTGTGGGCAGTGGTCACTCCGACATACCGTGATCATCATGCAGATGATCCAGAACGTGTCTCTGTATTATGTGAAGGTTATCAGCTGAAGGAGAACCCCACATTACAGGTTCCCATACCTGTGAAGACATCTTGGGAGCTTCCTCTATTCACCACTGTTTACAGACACTGGTCTGTAAGGAACTGGGTTTACAATGTGCATTATTTTTTCATTTTACACTTATTACAAATGCAATAAATATTCACTGTAGACATTTTTGAAAACTGAGATAATGCAAAACTCGTCGCACAGACAAAACCACCATTAACATGCACATAGTGGTACTTTCCCTGTGCAGGTCCATAGGGACATGCATTGTTGTGGCTGAGAGAATTATTTTTCGCTTAGCAAACACGGAGGACAGCTTTCCAAATAACTGCGTAACTATTCTTCTCCAATACCATTTTGCTTGTCTTTAATTTGTCAATTCTGGTTAACTTTCAAAATGTACTTAACAAGCCACCTGTTTTGGATGTTTGGTTTCCAGCTTTCTGCCACCGCAAGTTGTGCCGTGAGAACTGTGCTTATTCCTAGGTTTCAGTGCTCGTGGACAGTGAGTCTGTTGACTTGTGGGGCAAATCCCAGTGTTAGGACTTCCGCGACAAAGAACCTGGAAACTTTAAAAGATTTTTACACATCCTAATTTTATGAATCAATCATGTTAAACATGTGATGATGTTAACTTATAGCTGGATGAGGATCCAGGGCTCCATGGATAATTAAAAACTGTTTGTTCATTATTGGCTACTTCTAGACAGGGAGAGATAACGTGAAGGGTTTTAATATTATAGGACCTTAATTTGTTTACATGTGAAAGATCTATTATTTTTTAGTGAATTAATACATGGTTTTTCTTTAAAAATTTATTTTGAAGTAATTATGGACTCACAAGAAAATGCAAAAATAGTACAGAAAAGTTCCATGTACCCTTCCTCTAGCTTTCCCCAAAAGTAACATCTGAACTAGAGTACATTATCAGAACCAGGAAATGGACATTGAGATTATACTATTAACTAGATTACAGAGTTTACTAAGATTTCACGAAGTTCTCACATACCTTTTTATATACTTTTACCTACTAATTGTGTGTGTGGTGGGTGGTTCTGTGACACTGTGTCACATGTGCAGATTTGCATTACCACCACAGCCACCAGACAGGACTGCTCCCTCACTGCAAGGGGACCCCTTTGGAAGACCCTGTACAGTCTTTCCCCCCACAACCCCTGGCAAACCCTGACTAGTGCCCATCTCTACAATTTTGTCAGTTTTGGAGTCTTACATAAATGGAGTCACACTAGGGCATTTGCTGGTAAACATGGTAACTTCAATAGTTCTAGAAGGTATGTCTTAGTAACCCTAGAAGGTTGCTGTTTACTGTTTGGCTATCAAGGTTATTTTAATGAGGATCAGAAGGGAGAAACGTCTGTTTGAAATTCTTAAAACAAGCAAAAGTCCCTGGAGGAAAAATGAATTCTATTCACTTTAGTGTCTCTAGCATCATGGATGATACCCATTATATGTAACAGCCTGAATCCAACAGTGACTGGCCAGTCCGACTGGCCCCAGCTGTAAATGATGGGCACAGCCATGCTAGTGGAGACAGCTGCCTTGCCACCCTGCCTAGCACCTCAGCACAGTGCCAGGGAAATGGTAGGTGTCGTTTAGCTTGGGCTGCTATAACAGAAATACTGTAGACTGGTTGGCTTAAACAACAGTTTTTTTTTTTAAATTTATTTCTCACAGTTCTCAAAGCTGAGAAGTGCAAGATCAAAGTGCTGTCATATCTGGGGTCTGGTGAGGGTCTGCTCCCTGGTTTTGCACATGGCCGTGTTCTTGCTGTGTCTTCACCCGGTGGAAAGAGAGGAGGAAGCAAGCTCTTATGTCTCTCCTTCTATGGACATTAATCCCACTCATGAGGGTAACAGACCCTGGGGTAGTAGCCCTCAGCATTATTCACTGTAATGAAGAAATCCAGTTTGTGCTTAGTCCTACTGCTTCCATAGAACCTAAATTTAATCTTCTCTTGTCAGTAAGAATGATTCCAGCAGGTGGCCACCATCCAGACAAGAAAAGAAGAAAAGGACTTTGGAGTTCAATTAGGGAGCAAAGATATTAGTTGAATCTAATTGAGGGATAAAAGAAATTAGCAGCGACTTGGTTAAAGGTACAGAATTTCCTCTACCTAAATTGGATGATAAAACACTGAAATAAGCTTATGATAAAAACTGAGTGAAGATATAACTTGAAACATGTTTCAGGAAATGTGTGATATGCACAGCTGTGAAACTGAACTCTGCTGGAATAAGAGATCAGCTTCCTACTCTGGGTGTAGGGCCCCCTGCTGACATAGCACACAGACCTCAACAATCAGCTTATCACCTGAAAGTGGCGGAGCATCAGCTTCGAAATACACAGTGCTCAGAGCCCACGTCTTGATATTGAACGCCACAGATAATGAGGCCATAGCCCTGAATCTTTGACCTAAAGAACATGGCACCCAGGTAGGATGTTTCCTCCTGAGTTGGAATGACTTCACAACCCATGGGAGATGTTACAGGAAGCAAGCAGGTGATGAAATGAGCCAGCTTCCTTACTCTTAATGCTTTTGTGCTTACCTTAGGAATATATCTTGTCAGATCAATTTTATTTGTGGTTATTTATTATTAAAGGTATTTGAAACAGTCTGACTTGTTAGATTATCTGACAAATTTGCCTTGAGATTTTGATTTAAAACATGCAATTTATTTTAGACATGTTATTTTATTTTCAAAGGAGTAAAAGAATTTGATTACATTGGTATATATTGTTTTTTAATATTTAAGAGATAAATATTTGATACAGCTGATCATTCCTCCCTTGTCGAAACATTTTTTTCATCTGATTCTTGGGCCTACCATACTCACGTCTTTTTCTTGCTCCTTTGCTGATTCCTCTTCCTTTTTCCCAGTCTCAGGTTAAGGTGCCCTGCCTTCAAGCTTGGACCTGTTTACCCTCTCTCCCTGGCCCCATTATATCTCATGGCTTTAAACACCAAAGATACACGGATGACTCACAGATGCTTCTATGTGGCCTGGGTCTCTGCTTTGAACTCCCAACTCTTCTCCTTGATATCCCTACTTGATGTCAAGGCCTCTCAAACTCTACATAACTAAAGCCAAATTCGTGATCAATTCCCACCACCACCTTGCCACAACCCTGGCAACTTCTCTCAAGTCTTCCCCATCTCAGGAACTAGCAGCTCTGCCTTCTAGCTGATCAGGCCAAAAGTCTTGTAGTCATCTCTGAGTCTTCTCTCTTTCTTGTAAGGCACATCCAATCAATCAGTGAGTTCATTTAGTGCTTCTTCAAAATAAATGAGTACTGCCATTTTCATCATGTCCACTGATTCTACCCTGGTTGGACCAAGTACTCATCTCTCACTGGGTTACTGCACTTACCTATTAACTGGTCTTCCTGCTCTGTCCTGATCCCCATGCAGCAAGGAGAGAGATCCTGTTAAAATCTAAGGCAGGGCCTGTCTCCCCTCAGCTCAAAACCCTCCGATGGCTCCCATCTCACCAAACGTAATAGTAAAAGGCCCATGAGGCCCCATATGATCTACTTTTATATAGAAAACTTAAAGGGAAAAAGAAAAATAGAGGCACAAAAAGGATAAAAAGGATAGGAGTATCTCAGTCAGAGAAGAACTTCCACTTATTTATTAAGATCCTGTAGCATTGCCTAGATGTAACCCCTGTCTGTAAGCAATCTCTAACATGAGTCTGAGTTCCTGACTTCTGGACCAGTTTTTTATCCATTGGCCTGTGCTCACTAATTATACCACTCCACACCTTTATTCCTCTAGCACGCCCAGCCACATTTCAAACTAATAAGTCATAAATGTGGAGCTGGCATAGGCAGTAATGAAAAGTAGTTCAGGACTTATTCAGCACATTTTAATTTACGCAAATGCCAAGTCATAGGAATTCCACTGACGCCTCTCAGTTAGGAACTGGGTATAAAGATATATCTATGTCAGCACCTTTTTCTCTAAATTTACTGCTACTAAAGAATAGAGTCCATGAATTTCATCAAAGACTTAATTCTGATCACCATTAATGATATCACAATATCACTTTCTCACCAAACGAGCATTAGCTATTATGGAACAATGCACTTGCTTGCACAGACACTGCCACACATTGTCACAAAGCATGAACCGTGGAAGGCTGGCTGGCAGCTCAGCTTCCAAACATCAGTCAACTACCCTTTGCTTGAGCATTCAGACTTGGAGTCACAGGCCTAAGGATGTCAGTTTCTACAGCATTCAGACATGTGCTATTGCCTGTTAAAGAGATGGAGCAAAATTTATTGATATTAATGCCGAAGGTTCTTATTTTCTCCCAAAGTGTGCCAAGAGTGCTGGTTACATTGGCAGTGGCAGGCAGGGGAGGAGGTAAGGCGAAGCAGTACCATTGGTAGATGGATAAGAAAGCAGGCAGATGGAAGAGAAAATGGAAGAGGCTTTCGGAGGCAAGAGAAAAAGTTGTAAGTGGTCCAGCACTCTTTGTAGAAGCCGGTAAGTGCCAAAGAAGGTAGACAACAGAAGTGAGAGGTAGGAACCTAGGAAAATGAGTGGTATAAAAGGGAAAGAGAAAGCCATCCTTTAGTGACTAGTCGTGACGCTTGTTTACTCCCCTGGCAAGGGGACAGGGTTCAAGTATACACGCTAAATAAGGCAATCTACTCCTTTGTGGAAATGAGAGTGTTTAGAAAATGGTGTGTACTGATATCATTATCCATAAGAGATGCCCCACACCCCTTCATTTCCTGTGGGACAGGAGATCTGATGAAAAGGGGTAGTAGTTATCATTTTTATTGAACACTTATTTCACACCACTGGCTGCCCTGAGTGCTTCATTTGCATTATCCCAGTCAATTCTTAGAGCACCACGAGTCAGCAATACTGTCCCCACATCAAGGAGTGAAAACCGAGGTTCAGAGAAGTTCGATAACGTTACCATAGCTAGTTTCAGGCTTGGTATTAAATTCATGGACATTCACTTCAAAATCTCACATGTAAACAGTACTAGGTTTTAATAACACATCAACATTTTTAAAATATTGGGAAGAACTTAAAGGTCATCTGGTTCCATTTTCAAATTCTAGTCTCTGGACAATTTTAGGCTGATGATGAAATTTTTGATGGTCTGTTGCAAAATTAGAAAAATAAGTCCAATGTTATGACATTTCAATATAACCAAATTAACTGAGAGAAATTTTTATTCTGATATGGGGCCATTCTTTCTTGGAAGGTCTCTAAAAATCATCTTTCTTTAGTGAAAGGATGTTAAATAGTTGCTAGGGTTTTCTGTTAACGTACTTAGAAATGCAAACACTTAGATCTGATCATTTCATCATTGACCCAGTTTCATTCTCTACTCAGGAATCCCCAGTGGAGCCCTGAAAGTCGGACATGCGGGTTTGTTGTGAACATTTCCAACAATAGAGTCATACTGTCACTTTTTGACCAAGTCCATGCTCTGTTGGGAGAAATTTCTTTTTATTGAATTACAATCTTTAATTAATAGAACAACATAGAATAAGAATACCCTACTATATCTGAAGGCAAATGTGTGAGGGCAGATACCGTGCACAGTGCTGTCTTTCTACTATCAGAAATTAATCTTTACTTGCTCACTGACTATCTTCCCCATAGTCCACTAAGTGTCACCTTCATGAGGACAGAGACCCTTTCCCCAGCATTTAGGACAGTGCCTGGCCCAGAATAGGTGAACAATCAATATTTGTAAAATATGCTTTGTAAATACATTTAATATGTATTTGCTCAGTTTACTAATACAACTAATTCATCTTCTACTTGATGGCACTTCAAATATTGAAATATTTGAAATATTGAAATATTTGAAGTCAGCTCTTATGTCCCCAGTACGTCGTCTTTCTTCTTCTGAACTAAGAAGGACCAATCCTGTGAATTGCATCACCTGCAGTAGAGTTTTCAGACTCCTGCTGGTGTTCCACTCCAGAGAATGAATGCAGTTCCTAAAGCTGAAGACAGAGCACCAGGAGGCTTGGCCATGGCCATGCCAGAGTCTATTTCCTCTCTGAATCTCATAATGTGGCTTCAGTCTACATTTCTAAGTCACATGGCATGGTTACCCAGTAAGCTTGTAATTGATGACATCTCCTAAACCTTGCGTTTATTTTTCTATCAGACAAAATCTCTACTTTTTGGCAAAACTGAAGCTTTATCTTCATCACCTTCCATCTTTATTTTTGACCCTTCATTTAGCCTGTTGAGAGCTTTTTAAATCTTGATTTTTCTTTTATTTATTCATTGAACCAGTAATTTCTGAGCATCTGCAGAATGTCAGACCCCATCTTCAAAGCCTCCCTCCTCCCCTCCTCTGTGTGGCCTATGGACACCCTCTCTGCATTGTTACCTCCCTGACCTGCTACACTCCGCTGAGTTCACATCTTCTAAGTACTGATTTGATAATCAGTGCTCTTGAGGACCCAGTTTAATCAGCTATAAATCCTGCAACTTTCACTGTCCTCTAGGCCACTCTGGTCCTTAGGATGGAAATAGACACTTCCCATGCTTTTGTTAGCTCTTGCTCTCAAGGTTTGAAATGTGGCCCCAGGAACAGAGTAGGTGATCCACTAAAGAAGGAAGCACCTCTATCCAAGATTGCTCTATCCAGCAAAGCTTTCGTTTAGAATGGAAGGGCAGATAAAGTGCTTCCCAGATAAGGTCAAGTTAAAGAAGTTCATCATCACCAAGCCCTTATTTTATGAAATGTTAAAGGGACTTATCTAAGAAAAAGAAGGTAAGAAAAAGAAGATAAAAAACATGTACAGTAAAATGACAGCAAACTCACAATCATTAACAACCATACCTAAAACAAAAACAAAAAGAAACTAAGCAAACAACTAGAACAGGAACAGATCCACAGAAATGGAGATCACATGGAGGGTTAGCAACAGAGGAGTGGGAGGAGGAGAGAGAGGGGAAAAGTACAGAGAATAAGTAGCATAGATGGTAGGTAGAAAATAGGGGGAGGGCAAGAATAGTATGGGAAATGTAGAAGCTAAAGAACTTATGACACATGGACATGAACTAAAGGGGGAGGAATGTGGGTGAGGGAGTGTGTGCAGGGTGGAGGGGAATGAAGGGGGGCTAATGGGACAGCTGTAATAGTATAATCCATAAAATATATTTAAAAAAAGAAGGAAGCAAATGGCAGCCTACTCTGCTACTCTACAGCCTTGGGTTGTGAAGTCATTCCAACTCAGGAGGAAGCATCCTACCTGGGTGCCACGTTCCTTCGGTCAAAGATTCAGGGCTATGGCCTCATTACCTGTGGAGTTCAATACCAAGACGTGGGATCTGAGCACTGTGTATTTCGAAGCTGATGCTCTGCCACTTTCAGGTGAATAAGTGGATTGCTTTCCAATCGTCGAGGTGTGTGTGCTGTGTCGGCCTCATAAACAGAGATGCCCACCCTAAACACTCCCAGCTTCCCCAGAGTCTGGCTCCATAACTCTCCCCCTCCACTGTCGTTCAGCATATCCTCCTATTGCACCAGCCTGCCCTCCCAGCCTGGCAGCTGAAGCTGAAGCAGGTACATTTTTGAGACCTCGTTATGTGCCAGGCACTTTCCTTTGATGATCTCAATCAATCCTCACAATAGCCTCAGGAAGTGTAGGTACTGTTATTATCACCAATTTGTCTGAAAACTCTGTCCTAGGGGAAGCAATTCAGGGAACTGATCACATTAACAAATGGGGAAACGTGTGGGGAGCTTGCGTGACGTGCCCAAGTCCAGGAGCTCAAGAAATGGAGCTGGTATGTGCACCAGGCTCTCGATGCCATGGAACAAACACACAGGAGCCTGGCTGGCCTGTGCCTCAGCCCTGTGTCCAGGGCTGCCCCGGAGTATTCTGGTCCCTCCTGTCATTAGTGCGGCTGTCGAGACCTCCAGATACTCCACAGGGACCTTTACATATGTGTTTTCACTCAACATCCTACAAGGGAGCTGTTATTATCACTATTTTATATGTCAGAAAATAGAAAAAGGAACTTTCTCAAGATCAATATGCTTTCAAAAAGGACTCTTACTGCTCATGCCCCAATAATACACTCCTTTAATCTCCCTACTTCTTAGTTCTCTACTTGAAGTTACTCCCAGCACTCTGCTTAGGACAGGTCTTTATACTGGGGACAGACAGGAGGTTAACATGGCTCAGCTGGGCTTCTGGCAGGTAGTGAAGGTTTGTGGTTACCACAGATGTTTGTTTGTTTTTAATTATAACAGGTCAATAACTGAACAGAAATGATTATGTAAAAAATAAAAGAGGAAGATAGAAAAGCTCCGAATGTCGCATTCCATAGAAAGCCTGCCTATAATTATGTCTTATGCAAAGCAAAGTAAAAAGACTTGATACTCTGTTTGGAGATGCTCAGCCCGGGTGTCCTAAAAGTTCCCGTGTCCTAAAAGGACCATAGTGCAGTGAGAACATGATCTTGCCCATTTGTCTCTGAATATTTATAAAATGTGAACAGTTTTGAACAAGGTTGTCAGGTAGGAACAATTTCACAATACTACAGACTCAGGGGTATAGAATTTGCCTTCTCTCCCCACTCTGAGTTCTCTTCTAGATTCTTCCACTTCAGTGAGATTATTTTCTGATATTGACTGCCTTAAAATCTCCTCTGGTTTTCCTAGGATCACATCTCCAACTCTTTGGCTTGCAACATCAACCAAACATTTTACATCTAAATATTTTAACCAGAATTTATTCAGAGAGGGTGACTTGGTCAATTTTCAGTTTTTGTCAGATACGATGTTGTTTTGGGGGGGGGTTTCCTCTCTGTTCTTATCATTTCATGAGGTAAAGGACCACCATCCAGGTGGGTGTTTAACAAACTGCTTTTTATTGTGTGGTAGAGAAAGATTGCCGGTATCACTTCAGCCTCCACTCCCAAGTCCCCACCTGACAGTGACAGTGAGAGGCTCTTTGGCCGTCTCTGTACCCACCGCCACTAACATCGCTCTGTCAGAAGCTGGCAACCAGATTGAAGGTGTGCCTGTTCATCTCATTGTGGAGTCAATAGGCGAGCAGTTCTAAGGCTAGGACAAATTTATTTTCTTTGTATATTCACGCTCCATGGAATCACCAGCTTCAGAACAGCTATATGACAGTGTGACAACACTGACTGTGCACATGCAGAGTATGAGGCCCTGGGCTAGGAACTGGGAGTGCAGAGAGAATAGAAAATCGTCAAGCCCTGGAGGAGCTGGTGACAGACCAGTGGGGAGGCTGGGACCTAAGCAGATGCCTTCACCATCATCAGAGCTGTGAGGAGCGAGCAAGCAGAGTGCTTTGGGAGCCTTGAGAGAGGGCTTCAGGTTCTGGGGACCATTCCTGAATGATATAATTCTTTTTTTTCAATTACACTTTACATTCAGTACGATTTTGTATTAGTTTCAGGTGTACAGCATGGTGGTTAGACAGACAATCATATACTTTACAAAGTGGTCCTTCTGATATGTCTAGTACCCACCTGGCACCACACGTAGTTATTATAATCTTATTGATGATATTCCCTATGCTGTGCTTTACACCCCCATGACTGTTTTGTGAGTACCAATTTGTGATTCTTAATCCCCTCACCTTTTTCACCCAGCCCCCAGACCCCTCCTCTATGGCAACCAGCAGTGTCAAGGAGATAATTCTTGAGCTGAGTCTGCAAGAATATATAGGAGGAGAAGGGCATTCTGGTGAGAGGGAACAGCATGGGGGGAAACAAACAAACAAACAAACGAGCAACTGCGGAGGCCTAAAGCGGCAGGTTGAGCACAGGTAGCTGCAAAACACTTGCTACGATCTGAGTGCAAAGATGGAACAGAAGAGACAGGAGGCAAAGCCGCAGCTCACTTCGTGCAGAGCAGGGCTGCCTGCCCCCGCGGGACCCGCAGGGTTCTGTGGTCACAGGGAGGCCTCCAGCCTCTCTCTTCTTAAATAATTAGGGCAGTATTTGCCTGACTTTAGTCTTCTGGCTCTTTGGGGGTTTTGTTTGTTTGTTTTTTCACTTTCCTCCAACATTGCACAAAGAATTTTCTCGTTCTAGAGCTTTGATTCATTTGCGTGCCTTCATATGTTTTATATTTCTGCTTCCTTGTACCAATGGTGCTCTGCCCTTTGCAGTCTGTGTTATTTATAGAGGTAATACAAAGATGCAAATTAGGATGGGGCGGTGGCGCCTCCTCTAGGGATGCGGTTCCTTGCCTGCTGTGCTGCTTGAGCTCTGACTGGCTGCCCCATACCCTCTTTGCGGATCTGTACCCCTCTTGTCTATTTTGCTTGGGTTGGAATTGTTCTCTTGTGCTCAAATACACTTAAAACATTTTTGAAGCAAAGTGTTTAGTGAAAGGGCTTGAGCCTTGAAGTCAGAGAAACCTAGAGATTCTTTCTGTGGTTTAAAAAATGTTTTATTATGGGAAATTTCAAACAGGTGCAAAGTGAGGGTACTATGCGTGATGAATCCCTTAGAGCCTTTGGCCCGCTTCAGCTGTGACCAGCATGTGGCCATTCTCATTTCATCCATTGTTCCATCTACCCCTCATGCTTGACTAGATTTTTTTCAGTGCCTCATATGCCACATAAACTATATATGTACACACACACACACATATACACACACACATTGTTATGAAAATCTTAACTTTACAATTTTAACAAATATATGCATTTGTGTGCCCCACTACCTTTCACAATGGGGATATACCTGTTTCTCCAGAAAGTCCCCTCGTGTCACTTCCCAAACAACCTGCCCATCCCCCAAACGCAAGCACTGTTTGACTGATTGCACTTTAGATATGTTTTTTCTTGCTTACGAATTTCATGTAAATGGAACGTGCAACCTGCATTATTTGTTCAGCATCACGTGGCAGACTTAGCTTTCAGTTGCTCTTTGTATCTGTGTGTCCTTGGATGAGTCATAAGGCCTCTTCTAACAAAAATTAAATGGGCGTTAGGATAATAAAATGTCTTCTTTAATGCAATCTAATGCTAACTATGTTGTTTGCACCTGAGATGTGGGAATATGAACCCCTTTCATGTTTACTTCTTTTCTGAAAAGATGGCTTATATTTGCTAGCTTTTACCGACAAATTGTTTGTCTTTAAATGTGATACCTGGATAGGCACATGTATTACTCAGCATCCAGCCAGGAAAACAATCTCCTACCAGGTACTTCAATAGAATTTAATACTGACTGGGACCTAGTTTAAGGTGTTGAAAGAGCTGAGAAGCCAAACAGGCAATAGTGAGGCAAACTAGGGATTAACAAAGCAGTAAACCACCCCCCTCCCCCACTCCCAAAACTGAAGGATGTGGGGTTTCCCCAGTGCCCAGCAGTAAAGGCCACCAGTGGATAGGAAGCTGCTGGGAATATGGAGGAGATGCAACCACTGCCAGGATGCCTCCTAAAGCAGACATGGGCAGGGTGTGGAGATAGACCCTCCTTTCATGCCATGCCCAGTGTCCTGCTGATACATGCAGTGTCCACGGAGCGTGGGAAACAGCAGCAGGAGTCAGTGATCCACACTACAGCATAGTGTAGGGAGGGCAAGGGTCAACAGGAAAATGATAAGCCCATGTAGGCAAATGTATGTATATTTGCCATATATATATATATATAACATATAAAATAGGTAGATATAAAATTGTACAAAATAATTAGCAGTTGAGATCATTTCTTTTTAAGATTTTATTCATTTATTTTTAGAGAGGAAGGGAGAGAGAAAGAGAGCCCGAGAAACACCAATGTGTGGTTGCCCCTTGCGTGCCTCTTGGGGACCTGGCCTGCGACCCAAACATGTGCCCTGACTAGGAATTGAACCAACGACCTTTTGGTTCGCAGGCTAGCACTCAATCCACTGAACCACAACAGCCAGCGCACACTTGAGATAATTCTTGCCTTCTGCAGTAGTACTGGCCAAGAGAACTTTCTGCCATGAGGGAAATACTCTATATCTTAACTGTCTGTGTGATGCTCACTAGCCATGTGAGTCTACTGAGCACTTGAGAGGTGGCTAGTGCAACTGGGGAGCTGAATTTTTACATTCTATTTGATTTTAACTATTTACATTTAAATAAATGACTAGTGGCTACTGTATTACAATTATAGCTTAAAGGATATCATCCATTCATTAATTTCATATGTATATTTAGTATTTTTTGAATACCTGGTGTGACCCAGACACTGTGTTAGGACTAGAACTATGCTTCCAATTTTAAGGAACTCAAACTTTTCTTATCCAGCAAGAAGGATTTAAGAAGTTGCATCATTAGAGTTATTTCCTTTAGAAAGAATAAAGGCTGTAGGAAGATGAAGCAGAAAATTGCCTACCTTTAGGTTTTTATTAGGCTGTTCCTGACCCCCAGATATATTTCTGCCCTTACTCCTCTTCTCTCATTTCACTCTTACAAATTCTACTCCTCCTTTAAGACATACCTCAAATGCCCCCTCCTCCACTGGCCTTCCCTGGTGCTCCAACACCCCTCCCCCCTACACAGACCCACCGCTGCCCCGGCTGCACGAATCTCTTCCTTCCTTTGAACTTCTGGTGTTTGAACTCCACTGTCATACTTTAGGTTAAAGTTCTTGATCTAGATTTCTTTCTTTTTACTAGACTAATTGCCCCTTGAGGGAAGGCTTTAGGTTCGCTTTGTCCCACACAGAATTTAGCACCAAATATTGCATATGATAGGTTCTTCGTGCTGTTTCAAGACTGTGCTGGGGAGCCAGTCTTCAGTTTCCGCACCTGCAGCTATTGACGGGTGAGCAAATTACCGTTCGCACCCAGGTCCTTCATCTAGGGTAGCTTCACGCTGGACCTCTTGAGGAGGAAGTTTTTCTCAGGATGTTTTTTTTCTGACATTGTTACAGAACAAAACAAGGGGGCCTGGAATGATAATACTCTTATGGAAAGAGACTCAGGTCCATCTTGTCCACCGCCTTAAAGGAAAGATATCTCTCAATGCCAGAGATTCGTGAAAAGGAAAGGAAAACGTTTATTTAGTGCTATACAAACTTAAGGTAGTGACCTAATGTCTTTATCAAAATCTTAAAGTCCCTTAAAACACCCACAAATGCACACAGTCCTTCCTTCCCCCTTGCCCAGTCTGGGGTACCGTATCTCAGGAAAGGAAATAGAAGTCCAGTCTCAGGCAATGTCTGGTTCTTCCCAGTAATCCGTGCTCGGCTGGTAGGCCTCTCTCGGTTCTCAGCACCATCAGCTGTGTTGCCGGAATCTCTGCTAAAGCTGGGTGATGGTTCCCCCTACTACTGCTGTGGGGGTCCCCACCCTGGCAAAGTTGCGTGGTCCTCTCTCCACCACTCCAGCCACGTGGTCCTCTCTCCCCCAGGACCACAGGAGTCCCCACTCAGCCAAATCCACGTGGTTCTCTCCTCTATGGCTGCCGTGTCTGGGTTTAAATCCCCATGCCAATCTTCCTCCGCAGCCCTATTTCCGACTCCTCCCACACTCGGCCACACTTGCCCTCAATCTGCTGTCCTTTCCAGCTTTTCTGGTCACCATCATGGGTCTGGGCAAGTGTCACCTCATGTCCTGGAACCAATCTCCTCTGAGCTCCCACGCAAGCGCTGTAACTCAGGGGACCTGCCCCCCAGTCACATCTCGGGGAGGTGTCCCTTTCCATCCCCCTGGCCCAGAGCATGGCCATAGCTATTTAGCATGTTCTAGCAACCGGCCCAAGGCTATAGGTATGTTAAATGACCATGCCATGGATTAGCTGCAAAGCTGCCCTGCATGTTCTAGCTCTGTGTGCCCCTTCCCCCAACTCACACCTGTGGGGGGGAAGGGATAAAAAAAACATCCTAGAATCTCCTGGACACCTTGAGTTCTGGACCCCATTTCAAATGTCCATTTGGGGTCCCCCCTCTTGGCTGCACCCTGTAACAACATGCTACCAGGAAGCAATTGTAATGAAAAGTATGCTATTCATTTAAATTTCCATCTATAGAGTACTCTAGTCTTCTACAATTAGAACTTATTTTAACATTATGTTCTAGACTACTTTCTATGGGGTCTCATTTTACCTAAAAAATGCAGAAATCTTGTAAAAACACAAGATGACCACAGTGGTATTTAAACCAAATCATGAACTAGAGAATGTTATTAATAGAACCACCTTGGTAGACGACGTGGTTTTTCTAAACTGAGCTGGATTTCCTTTTGCTGGGTTTGTGCTGGTTGGACATGTGCCCATCGTATTTGTCTGAGTTCCCTGAGTACAAATGGGACTGTTTTCATTCCTCTGGGAATGATCTTGTGCTCAAGGGGGGAACATTCTATCCTACCGTGGTTTCCTAGGGGCTCCAGTGCTTAGCTGAACAGAGCTCCCATGACTTACACTAAAAAGTAGCTGCAAGATAGATGTAAAATCTCCACTGGGGGCTCTTGCTATGTGGGAGGTACTGTTCTAGGTAGTGGTGTAGGTATTTAACAAAGAATATTATTTAATACTCCTAGTTCCCCTTTACTTAGTTAATCGATGTGCAAATCATAGCATAGAGTAGTTAAATGAGTTAGCTAAGATCAAAATAACTATGAGAAGGCCGTCTGATATTCTAGTCCTATCCTTAACCGCCTCACTGCTTCCCACAGGAGCACATAGAACTTGGAAGTCATAGGTTGGAAGTCTGGACAAGGTGTGCCGTGCTGCGTAGGGGCCAGTTTTTAAATTTCTAGGCAGCCCCCTCTGGGAAACACAGGCCTGGTGCATATAAGCCAATGCCTCTGGAGGGCTGTTCTCCTCGTGGGGCAGGTGATTCAGCCAAGAAGCCCTTGAAGACGTGGCTTTGACATGCAAGATAAAAAGTGCCAAAAATGGCTTAGATAGGACAGCTGTATGCTGTCACCTTTGGTTCAAGGTGAGCAGTGGGAACAGCATGCGGCGACCTAGGCTAAAGTTGAATCATTGGACAGTGGTCCTAGCAGACAGGAGAATTTCTGTATGGACTGAGCTTTCCCTATGAGATTTTTATTTAATGGAATAATAGCCATTATAGGAAGTTCATTGCAATAAAACTCTTTGCCTTTAAGGAGAACCGGAACATGTAGTAGCAATACTTTATGAAGGCCTGATACCCTGGAACCCAGTTCAGCTTGTATTTCTGTTACCCACCTGGGCTTGTAGAAGGGGAGACATCTCATGTTCGTTCTCACTGAACTCATTTATTGCCAGCCCTGCCCTCAGTTCATAGAGTTCAGTTCCAGGGACTGAGCGTGTGAGCTGGGCCAGAAGAGCAGCGCTCACAGTGGGAAACGGTGCCCAGAGGGGTTCAAGGGACTTGCCCAAGGTCATACAGTTCATTGGTGGTGGACCCGGATGAGAATTCAGGTTTTCTGATTCTCCATTCAAAGACCTTCCTGAGTATTATCCACCCGTCTGAATTTTTCTCCTTGCTATTCATAGCACAGAAATCCAAACAGCAGAACAGGTCGTCTTTCAACATTGTCTTCAGTCTTTTCTGGAATGACATAGGGCAGGGCATATGCAAATGCATCCATACGTTAGACTACGCTGACTATTTCAGTCTTTTCACATATTGCCACGTTTACATGTGAGCTGATTGGGAACATAACTGGGTTTTCCAGAGCCAGGAAACCTGTGTGTATTTTCTTATATCCAGCCAATAATTCTATTTTATTCTTATTTAAAATAACTAATATGCACATAGTGCATATTAAAGGTTAGTACATAGTACTATCCTTTATAAAGTCTTTTTACATGTCTTATCTCTGTACATCTGTATAACAGCAATCCTGCATAACAAAAGGGCAAGTAGATTCAATCCCCATTTTGTAGATTGAAAACCAAATTACTACAAGATTACGTGTCACAGCTAGTTAACCAGGATTCTGTTCTCTTCACTCCTGGACGGGGATTTATGCTTGAGCACTTGCAGTAATGGTTCTCATCCTGCAGGATTTCAGAATCCCCTGGAAGGCTCATTAAACTCGGATTGCTGGGCCCCACCTCCAGAGTTCCTGACTCAGTGGGTCCGGGGTGGGGGCTGAGAACTTGCATTTCTAAAGAGTTCCCAGGTGCTGCTGATGCTGCTGGTCTGGGGGCCACACTTTGAGAACCACTGCTCTGTGGCTTTGCTGTTAATATTTTTGAACATTTGGCAAGGAGTCAATCCCTCATCTGCAATACTGAAATCCAAAAAGATCTGAACACTTAGTGTTCTTCTCCAGAAGGTGGGAGCACACTCAAATGGCCTGTACCAGGGTTCAGGAGCAACGCCTTGCCTACTCCAAGGTGAAGCTATAGTTTTTCTTTATCCCTTGGTGTGACTGTTCAGTGGCTACAGATATGTTAATATGTTGGATTGAAAGGGGAGCCCCAGACCTTCCCGGGGGTGTTCCATGATAGGCATACTGTAATTCCTTTCAGAATCTGAAAAACTCTGAATTTGAAAACCAGTCTAGTGCCAGCGATTTCAGATAAGGGGCTGCAAATCTGTACTAACCTGGCAGAAGGGATTGTGAGCTTTGCTTTTGGTGCTGCAAAAAAAAAAAAAAAGCAATTTTTAGACAGCCAACACACTTGAACTCAATATATACCTTTTAAGACATCCTTTTGGAGGATTTTCCAAAAGCTTTTGTCCTTCAGCTGCCGGAAGTGCTGCTTCCTGCTGAGCTGCAAGAAAAAGTCGAGCAGTGACAGTCCTTCCCCTGTTACTTGCGCAAGTCCCAAGGACACAGTGATCTGAGACGCAAATTTCCTGAAGCTTAAGTGCATTTAATAGGGACGCCATCAATAACAATACACTTTTGACCATGCTCCCCTAAAGCTTTGATGTTCTGCCCGTGAATGCGGCATCATTTGGCCGCAGATTGGAGTGAGGGGGAAGGAAAGGAGAGCTTAGTATTTTATTTAATAATGAGGAAGCTTTAAATCATGAGACAATTATTCCAATCTCTGAAACATTATTTAATATGAATGATAATGCTTCTTTGAAAACTATTATAAAATCATAAGAAGCATATTCATTAGGAAACACCAACACATATTGTGACTGAGTTACAGAGGAAAACGAATTAAGCCCTCCCAATTCTTTTACCTGAAGTTTATAATTTTGTGTTGCAGTCCTAGGATCGTCGAGGTTCTCTGTCACTGAAATGATGTAGCTGTGGTCCCTACCCACGCTTTCCTGAGCCCTCTCCCCTGTGGATGGTGCTTGAGAGAGCCGGAATAGTTCATCGTTGTCAGAGAGTTAGTCGTTTCACAACGGCACCTCCCAAACAGAGAGTGTCGTGACTGCAAACGGTCAGCCTCTCCTCCCAGGAGCACAGAGGCTCTGTTTCCTGTGTTTCAGACGCAGCGGGTTTCCTGTACCCACATAATCAGAAAACGTCCTCCTCCCTTGGAGATTTTTTTCTCCCAGCTTTGTAATTCTCACTCACCGGCCCTCTGTTTTCCAGATTCACGCACACTCCTCAGCTGGGGCCAGAAGGAATTTGAATGAATAATCATATCACCTTACAAAGCTTAGCGTGTCCCTATTTGACTACAGTGCTCTGGGAGGCCTATTTTGAATATCTGGTCACTATTCTATTCAAACGATTTGATTCGATGTGCACCTTAGATTCAGAACCTTCTAGATAGTCCCAAAGTATGAGCTATCCAATCTCTCCAAAAGAGTAACTCTACTCCATCAAAATTACAGGTGAATACATTGGCTAAATATCTCCTCGACATGTTTACTAGTTTTGCTATTAAGAAATTCTGTTCTGTGTTGGGTATCTTCAGTGAGAAACAGGAAGTTTCCGATACTCAAGTGCTGAGCACTGTTCTGCAGGACTGCTACGGCACTGATTTGCACGTCTGTAGCCCTGGGGACATCCTGGTCCATGTGATCTGTGCTCTGAGGCCTGTGCAGTGAACAGCCTGCACAACCAAAGCTGGCGTCTCCTTTTACCATCTCACACTTGGCAAATGAATATTCAAAGAACACAGGATTCACTGAGCCATCATCAGGCTCATACATTCCCCAGACATGTGGGATTTACGTAAATCCCAGGTTATCAATACTCCAAAGCCTGCCTCTCTGTCAGCACAGGGTCACTGTGCTGGAAGGCTGGACCTCACGCTCACAGGTAGAACGATAATAACAACAGCACCTGCCATCCTTTGAGTGGCCCGGGCTTTGGGCCAGGTGTTCATTAGCTTTGCTGAGCGGCCTCTGGCTCCAGATGTCCATGCTGAGTAATGCTTATTAAGTTGTCTTTCATCACATTCCATTCTCTTTCTCATGTTTACTCACTCCTAAGAAGCCATTTATAAATGACAAGCTTTTACTATTTGTAAACAAACGGTGAAATGCATGGCACCTGTGAGGAGAATCAGCCTCTCTGAACTGGCACCATGATTAGCAACTGAATGGCCATCAGCATAAATACAAGAAATTAGCTAATCTATCAGCAAGATTTAGTTAGTGCCTACTGTGTGCAAGCTGCTATGACATACTGTGGGATGCGGGTAACTATAGGAGCAGCTGGCGTTTTCTGAGCGCTCATGCTTTACACAGGTGGTGGTTATTTTCATCTTATAACAAGTTTTTGAGGCTACCGTCAGTATCTCTATTTTGTAAATGAGGTGTAGAGCCGATAGAGTAACCAAAGGTCATATAATTAATAAGTGGTCCCAGGCTGGGTTTGAACCCAGGTCTTTATGACTCCAAATTTTGTGCTCCAAAATAGTACCCTCCATTGTTCTACCCTCCCTGACCTCCTAGGCTGCTCAGCATTTCCCCCTATCTTTCTAACTCGTAGTATAATGGACTAATATGATTACAGATAAAGTGAATGCAAATTTTTATGACAAGCAAGAAGTAAAGTCCTTATTTATGCCAACTGAATAATATTGATAGTGTAAATTGGGAGTGACCCTCAAGAGGCACTCTGCCCCACTGGCTAACTTCTGCCAGAAAAAGACAGCTGGGTCTTGATGGTGATGGTCTGTTTCAGTTAGTTAATAATAAATAATTCTGTACACCAAGGCCCTTGTTCTTGTACCTGGGCTACACTTTCAAGCTGACTCACCCTGCCAGTTCTGCTAGGAATTCTGCTAGTCCGATTAAGTCATGTAAGGAAACATTATGGAAAGTTTCTTCCTGCCAGGATGGGGCACTGCCCACTCTGAACGTTTTCCAAGCCAAAGTCATTTCCACTAGGCTCTTTGGAGATCTCTGGGGTCTTAATTAAATCCTTGAACCAGCGCTTGAGGGGCATCCAGGCTTCCACTGCAGCACGCCAACAACTCAGTCAGTAGTTTCCCTGAGCATCCAACTGGGGGACAGTGTGTTTCAGCCCCTTCATTTTGCAGGAGAGAATGTCAGTTCTACCTTTCCCTCATTTACATGGTAGCCCTGGTCTGGGTCCTCCAGCCTCTCAAACATGGGCTTCCGACCTTGAAGAAGAAGCATCATGGGAGAGAGGCAGGAGGAGCTGGGTCCCCCACTCTGCATTAGGTATATTCTAAATTGTGTGGTTGCTTCAAGTGCAAGCTTCAGAAGGCAGCATCCTTGGACCCCTTCTCCTCAAGGAATTCCTTTGCATTTCTCAAATTGTTCTAGATACAGCCATATAAAAAATCGCATCCTTTTTTTGCAGTATTGTCGTGAAGGACAATACCCTGCCTGTTGCCAAGTGCTGTACACAAATTTCCACATGAGCAACTACCTTTAAAACTTATGCCAGGAGGAAAAAAGAAACAAAACTTTGCTTCTGTTGAACGTGTTGTCTGCTTCCTCATTTCTGATAAGTCCTTGTAACTATTGCCTTTACCTTTTAGCCTGGGGCCCAGAGCCCAGTCCCAGTGATGGCATTGGCCCTTAGGATCTGCTTACCCCAACTTTTATGGTCTTAGTGCTCTAGTTCAGTCTCATTATTGATACTTAAGGAGGGTTTTGAAAAGAGGCAAGGAATAGGTTTTTGAAATTAAATAAATGCTATTGAGCATCGACTCTGTGCTCGGCATGGTGTAACTGGGGGAAGAGGGCTCCTGGAGAGCTGAGTTAGACACAGTATCCCAGAGCATCATGAACTAGTGAGCTCACCACATGACGACAGGCAAAGCTGACCGCAGCACGCCCCTTGTTGGGGGTACACCCGAAAGTGCTGGGGAGCAGAAAGAAAGAGGCGCAGAATCACCTCTGAGAGGAATTGGTACTTTTTCCAGGAAACATGGTATTTGAGTTGGAAGGACATTGGAGAATGAAAAGGGATTAGCAGATGAAAAGCAAAGAAAGGCGTGGCAGGCAGAACACGTGCAGTGTCATAGAACAGAGGTTGGCACGCTACGACCCATGGGCCACATCTGGCCACCAAATGGATGGTCTAGTGTCTTTTGGAAAGATTTTTACACTTTTAAATGATAGAAAAAATCAAAAGAAGAAATATATTTCATGACATGTAAAAATTATATGAAATTCACATTTTTGCTTCCATAAATAAAGTTGTATTGGAACACAGCTATACCCCCTTTATTTTTTTATGTATTGCCTATGGGTACTTTCACACTACGATGGCAGAGCTAGGTAATTTTATTTATTTATTAATTTTTTAATCCTCACCTAAGCGTATGTTTATTGCTATTGAGAGAGAGGAAGGGAAGAGAGAGAAACGTCAGTCAGTTGCCTCCGGTACACTCTCCAACCTGGGATCAAACCCACAAGCGAGGTAGAGGTATGTGCCCTGACCAAGAATTAAACCTGCCAACTTTTGGTACATGGGCTTATGCTCCAAACAACTGGGCAACCCAGCCAGGGCAGAGTTGAGTAGTTTTGACAGAGACAATATGGCCTTAGAAACCTAAAATATTTACTTTGTTTTTGTAGAAAAAGTTTGCCTAACACAAGCCATCAATATGCAGTTTTCCCAGGAAGAAGGATTGATTGATGAGATTGGTGTGTGGGGCACAGAAGGTGCCAGAAAGGTAACCCTTCTTTCAAAAGAAGGTTTTGAAAGGTGTGACTTTAGGACTTCAGTTTACAGATCATGAGTCGCCACTGGAGGATTCCAAATGAGGGAAAGATGTGATCCCAGGGTGTGACATGATCATATCCGCGCTGGGAAGAAAACACGCAGGCTGAGAAAGAGCAGACTTGAAAGAGGAGACATATTATAACAGGTCAGTATAGGAAGAGTTGTTCTCGGCCAGTTTTAATTTCTGAAGAACCATGTGGTGATTTTCATGGAATCTCATTAGTTGAACTTTAAACTGTGAGTACCAGAGGTGGAATTTTTTTTTGCCTTGCCAGCAAAAGGTGTTTTCTTTCATCTTTCTGTAACTGAGCTACTTGAAAAATATGCATTGCATTTGTGCAGCTTCCAAATGGTCCCCTGACAAACATGGTTTGATAAGAAAAAGTGCTGGGTGGTGTCGTGCAAACAGAGAGACAGGCTTGATAGATTTAAATTTAAAATAGAGTGAAATTTTCACACTGGCTTTATTTATTTATTCACTGTCAAAATTTAGGCTTCTGTACGGTCCTAGACATATGAAATCTAGAAATCACTTTTTAAAAATCGAATTCTAGATTCATAGGGCTAAAAATGGCTGTGGGTGTTATAGTCTATTGGCCTTAGGTTTTATCCATTTACTTGTGCAACAAATTTCAAGCATCACCATATATATATATATATATATATATATATATATATATATATATATATATATATAATTATGTATACATATATTGGACTCTGAAATAGGAGACTAAAAATTAAAAAATTATTTCTGTTCAAGAGCTGGAAGGACACTTATAAAACATTAAAATAATAATGCAAGGTTGAACATGATTGTGCAGCCTAGGCATTCAGAGAAGGGAGCAATGGGGTAAGCCTGAGACGGATTGTAAGAAGATGAATTTGCTTGGAAGGTAAAGCCAAGGGAAGGTATTTCACCTCTTATGTCCTATGGTAGAGGGCATGGCAGGTGAAAAATAAAAGGGGCTTTTATATAGTAGGTACTGGGGGCTCCATGGCAGGTTTGGGGGTGTTCACATAGCCAGTGGTTTAGTATGACATATGTATTATGCTACATGACGGGGAAATCAAGATGAAAAGACATGGTCCCTGCCCTCAAGAAGCTTACAGTCTCCGAGGAGCACCAGTGAACTAATTACAATATGTTCTGTAATGCAGGCTCCATCAACAAGCTGAGTTGGCATGGTTGATGCAAAGGTTTAGGGATGTTGCTATGATGGCATCTATTGGCTGGAACATTGGGGGATAGACTTCACCTGAAGTATCCAAGACAGGTCTGGGGTTGGTTCTAAGGGGAGAGGAGAGAGGGGAGATGAGGGTAGCACTTTGGAATACAATCAGGGCTGGGGGAGGAGAAATGGAGACAGAGACTGCCTGCCTTCTCCCTTCTCATACATCAAGAGTCTCAGTCAACGAGTTCTACCTGAAGCCTCTGATTTGTGCCCCTGTCTTCCTTGTTTGCATTTTACAAGCTATGTAAAGTACCATATCACTGTCTTCTTTGATTAATTATTTAAAGGTAAGGAAAAATGTGGGCTAATGTAGTGATACACTTTCTCTTGCTTAATGACTAGTTCATTCTTACTGTGAGAAAAATAAAATACCAATCTAATAACAGCAGGAAATTATGTCACGTTTTATTATTCTTGACCCTGTAGCAAACACCAGTTTATCTGCCAATGACCAAACTGCCTATCGAACAATAAACATAAATTAACAGTAATTCATTAGGAACTCAGCACAAGCAATCTACATGAAGTAATAGTAATTCTCCAATGACCTCACTGTAGTTCCTGCCAGGCTGTGTCTGTGACTGATGGTGACATGCAGAGTGACCCTGGCCCCGCAATGGGAGCTGTGGGTGCTGAGCCAAGCTCCTCCATTCACCAGGAGTGGGGAGGGCACAGGGACTCCACTTCTTCAGAGCTCATTTTCCTTTGACCTCAAGATCTCTAATGCCTCTTCCACAGCTGAAATACCATTTTGTTTTTATTTTCCTGTAAGGTCAGAACACTTATCTTATAGTATCCTTGGCGCAGAAGCTACTTTCCTTATTTTCCAAATAGAACAACTTGTCCTGATAGTAAAAGGATCCAGTAGGACATTAGTCAAGACCTAAACGTAACTCTTCTCTGGACAGTTAGTAGTTAGTGTAGCTTTTAAGGAGTTGTTTTTTGAAATAAGAAGAGTCCCTGATGTGGTCTTGGTTTCTGTCCACAATTCTTAGTTTGAGGACATGCTTGGGCTTACAGGTAATCTTGGGCAACGTGCTTGACCTCCAAGCTTCAATTTCCTGGTCTGTACATTGGTGAGGTAATACCTAGCTCATAGAATTGCTGCAGTGTTTAAATTAAATAATAAAATGCATATGAATGTCCAGCACAGAGGCTGGTGCAATGAAGTGCTCAGTAAGTGGTAGCTGCTGCTGTTGTGGTCATGACCGCTTTATTCCATCCCATCTGTTTGTGTCTCCAGTCCCAGCTGACTGGTAGGGAATGTGACTATTGTAACCATGTACTTGTCTTCAGCATTACCTTTTCCACAGATAATAAGAAACATCCTAGGGAATGCTGCCTGGGGGAGAAATCTTCCTTTGGTTGTATTCCATAGAGTTCCCGTGAGTGAATTTTGAATTAGGACTGGAAGGGGTCTCTGAGGTCACCTAGTCCAACCCCAGTTTCAGGCCATGCATTTGATAGTTTCGTACATTTGGTTTCTATTCAACACATGTTAATTGAACATCTGTGCTCTGTTCCTTGTTTATGAAATTCAACTAATCAAAACTGGATCTCAGTGTTAGACCAAAATGTTATTTGTACACCAAGGAGCAACTTTGAACACAAAAACTATTTTGGACTTAGTTTTCTACTTTTCTCTTCTTCCTAGAGACCCCCCCCCTTTTTTCAGATGTACCCACTGTTCTCATTTCAGTGCACATGCCTCAGGGGAAGCTGACCCCATGTTGTTCTCCACCATAAGCGTGATTAGTCTAAAAGTAACCCTACCCCCGCCAGCAGTGACTGGCTCACTAATGGGCATCCATGCTTCAAGCTATGTAAACCAAACAATCTACGTGTTGTTTAATCCAACTTCAGTTGAGTTTTCTGTCATTTGAAGTCAAATGACAGAAATGGCGGTCAAATGACAAGAGTGAGTGTTCTGAGGCATCGATATGCATCGATTCTACTTACAAATGGTACAGAGTTTTCAACTTAGCATTTCACTCCTCTTATAATATTGGGTGGTGTTACCACCCTCAGAACAAAGAAGCAAGGAGGGGAAATAGCATTACTAGGCCTAGTAGGAACTTGAATAGTCTGTCAGGAGAGAGCTGTGTCACCCAAGAACAAAAACATGCCCCCAACTCCTTCTTTCCTGCTCACTGATCTTCTGGTGGGGCCTCCCATTGCCTGACCTCCACCAGAAACCGGAAGATAAGGGAGGTAGGGGGATGCATTCCATGGGGCAGCTTCCTGGGGCCCAGAGCATGGCAGAGAAGAGTAGGGAATGAATATAGAAGGCAAGTAGAACAACCAGGAGAGAGGATTAGGCAAAACTAAAAAGAAAAAAGCAAGGTTAGGAGTGTGAGTGATGCTCATGGGTGCTGAGGAAGCACTGGCAGGGCCTTGGTTGCGGTGCACAAACCAGAGACGTGTGCAGAGGTCAAGTCCAGAATAAAAATGATCTGAGTGTGGAATAACAAAGCCCCAAGAGACATTTTACAGAAAATGTGCCCACCCCCACTCTAGACCTAAAGATAAACAACTCTTAAACTATGTATCTGGATGCTACGTGCAATTTGAAGTAGAGAGTGGAGACGTTTGTTGGAGCCAGTGGAATTTGTAGACAAATTAAGGAAAATTTGAGACAAGATACATTTGTTGTTAATTATCATTTCCCTCATTCATGCATTTCAAAATGCTACAATAAATTGCCAGCTATGTCAACAAAAATTGTAAAGTATAACATACGCAAAAAAGAGAAGAAAAGCACATCTCCCTACATATAGTTTATTTTGTGATCTTATAATCTGAGATTATATGTATTTCAAAAGTAAGAAAAACTAAGTCAGCAAGAGAAAATCCCCATACTTAGTTTAAAAGATGATGTGTAGAATAGATCATGTGCTGTTGATTAGAGATCCAGCAGTATAAAAAAAATGAAAGAATGACTCTCCATCTTAACCAAAAATAAAGAGTAATACAGTGATTTAACTTGATCTTGAACTGACATTTAAGATTCATCTTACCCACCAAGTCTTTGAAGTTCCATAGTGGCATAATATTAATTCTGAGGCTTTCAAGAGCTTTCTGAATAGGTCAGCTTCTCATGTAATCTGCAGGCTGTCACTAGATATTTGGGATATTTGTTGGTAAGAACAGGTGTTCTTTGGAACCTTCTTTTAAAAAACCCCCAATAATTCTACCCGATGGTGTGATTTGATAAGCCATGAATTTTGTAGACAAATAACCAAGTAAAATGCACCCCTGAGAGTACCTTTAGTCAAGACTTTTCCATTATTTAAACCATTCCTTACAGCATACCAATAATAATTGACAGGTTGAGATGGTGGCTTCTCTCCAACTGTGAGTCCCCCTTTGTATTGTGAACAGAAGTCTCTTTGCATGTCCTATTTAAACTCGCATGTGTTCAAAAATGATCAAAGACAATTTGAGTGTTACAAACAAGCTTTATTTAACACTTCATGAACCAGACAGTCTCTGTTCCGAGAACTGCAAAATTAGGCTCAAGGCAGGAAGTCTATAGATGAATAATTTTTCTAAAACTCCAAGTCAAGTTTCACACACACACACAGACATAGGGAGAAGGCTCGATATTATATAATCACTCTTCAACCACCATTGTACAAAGTTAATGACCATTTTAAACCATGCCTTGTAACTAAATAGAAGAATGTATTTCTCCCTTTATTATCACAGGTTAGCCACTTTTCTGGGTTCTTCACCATGGTAGCAAAGCGAAAATTCATTCGATTGAACCAATACAGATTATGGTTCATTTGCATTTTTGGTACCAAACAGATGGCTGATTGGCCATTTAAAAACACAATGTGACCAGTTGTTCTGTATCTTGCAAGCCCAACCTCTGCTCCCTTTTATCCTCCATTGCATAAACTAACAATGTCTTCTTCAAACTAGTTCTTTGGGAATTTTTCTCTCCCTCTCTTATTTACACAAAGCTCTCTTTCAACCCACATCTCCTAAGACCTTGATATGAAAAGTCCGCTTCCTAGGCCAGCAGCATCTGTAACAACTGGGAGCTGGTTTGAAAATGTAGAATCACATACCCCACCCTAGAATGTGCATTTCTAACAAGATCCCTGGGTGTTCTTATCACATTAAAGCAGTAGATTAGGAAGGCTAGCAGAGGCTCTGAGTAGATGAAATAATAAGGGTATAGGGTATGTAGGAGTGAGGGACCAGAAATGGGGCAGACATTTCCTGGCTTACAGTCACACGCGTCCAGATTCAAATCTTGGCTCTTGTTCCCGGAGCTCTGAGAACTTAGACAAGATTTATGATCTCTGAGCCTCGGCTCTAACATCTGTGTATTGTAACTTCTGTTATCAAACTATGTTTTTGTGAGAAGTAAACAAGATATATTCATACAAATAGGACATCCTCACCCATCCCTACCACAGGCTTTTCCCCCATTCTCTATGGTTCTGTTTTATGAGCATCCCAAGTCATTAAAAGCAATGATTATGCACTTCTGTTCAGACACAAATAGTCGTAAGATTATAAGCAAATGCACTGTAGTGTTAACAGAATTAGAATGAAGTTATTGATGAAATCAGAACATGCTCCAACATTTTACCTTCCTGTGATTTGACTGACAAACAGCTCCAGGCTCCAGGCCAAACGTTGACAGAGATGAAGTGTGTCTGTGCTGTCTTCTCCTGTGTCAGCCCATCGTCTTCTTTGCATTTTAGTGCTTAGTCAGTATCTCCGTATCACAGCGCGACTGCGCAGAAACTGTCTGTGGTGCTGATCTTGGCAGCACTGTGTAATTCCTTTTCTCCCTCTGATTATTCTTATCCAACAAAAATTACTTGTTCCAGGTTCTGTTCTCTCTGATGTTGAAGTCTGGTGCCCGTGAGGCCTCAGAGCAGTAGTCTCCAAAGTGTGATCTCTGAACGAGCTGTAGCATCATTTGAAAATTTGTTAGAAACACGAATGCCTTTGTGGGGTTGGGCCCCAGAAGTCTATATTTTTACAAGCATTCCATGTGATTCTGAGGTGCTCAAGTTTGGGAATTGACTGCATTAGAAGGAACTGTGCAATGTTAGATGTGGAAGGACCTGCAGGACTCTAAAGCAGGGGTGTCAAACTCATTCTCACTGGGGGCCATATCAGCCTCTTGGTTGCCTTCAAAGGGCCAGATGTAATTTTAGGACTGAATAAATGTAACTACTCCTTAACAGTTAAACTTGGCACTGCTGCCAGGTAGAAACAAGGTGCTGGGCTGGATAAAACAAGGCGGAGGGCTGGATTCATCCCGTGGACCTTGTGTTTACCACCTGTGTTCTAAACACAGCCAAAATCCTTGACTGTAAAGATCACCTGACCATCACCTGGCCAGCTACATAGTAGAATCAATCACCTGGGAGCTTTCAATGATACCAATTGTCTGGGTCTTCCCTGGAGATGCTGATTTAATTGGCCTGGAGTGTCTCTGGGCCACGGGGATGTTTTTTAAACTCCCAGGTGGTTCTAATCAATAGCCTAGGCTGGGAACCACTGGTGAACATCATCATGCCAGCATAGTCAAATCACCTGGGGGCTCTAACAATCCCCGGGCCAGACCAGTTGAAACCAGATCTCCTAGAACCTAGGTGGTAAAAAGGGCCTCTTCACTGATATTCAGGGGAGACTGAGAATCACTCATCAAGCTTAATGCTTCACGTTACAGGTCAGGAAACGTGAAAAACTCCTCTCAATAGTCCATGTTCAGATATCAGTGTTCACTAATGTCCCACTGTGTTGGGCACACAGATTTTAAGTGGGGCCTCTCACCTAAGGCTGGACAAGATGATCTGGGGCGGGATAAACCCAGACCCTTTGGCCACTGGCAATATCTGGGGGCCTGGGGCCAACCCACCAGGGGTAGAGTATCTTTCCCTCCTTTGCCACCACCCTTGTCCCAAACAAGCTGCCCCAGAGAAGCCCTCTGAAGTGTGCTTGCCACAGTAAGTGGGCAGGAGTACCCAAACCCACAGTAGGATTATTATGAACCATATTTTTCATTGACTTGATAAATTCTGTCTTACTGCCCAGGATTTACAAAAGTAGGGAGAAGGATTTCTGCAGTGCCGCCATTCGCAGGGCTGCAAAAGTGCGTTTGCCTAGATAAATGTCATCCTAGACCTAGGGCATCACCAGGATTATAGCATTATTGAATTTTCCGTCTGCACCTATGATTTGCATGCTGTAAAAATAAACTAAAGATTTTATACAAAAATTAGTTCCGAAGTGACCGAATAGATTTTTCCGGCGCACATTAAGCCTCTGCGCCCTCTGGTGACAGAAAGGAAAGATAATATCTTGGCTGGGAGCTGGGAGAGACTCCAAGACATCTCCTGAGTCTTTCTGCCCTGGACAAGGTGAAAATTGAAGTACTTTAAATGCATTTCCTTGCCCTGGCCTCTTCTTTGTCATTGTCTGCATCTCCAAGGCAATTTTCAATTCCTGTTGCTAACATCCGCCAGGGGTTAGTGCTCCAGTTGAGATGTCCTTAAGACAAAACCATCCCAGCCTCAACACGTACCAGCTGTGTGACCTTGAACGTGTCAGCATCTCTGGGCTTCTCCTCCCGTGCCTCTAAAGCAGGGAGAATGCTAGTGCTTCATCATTGGGCTTCTGAGAGGATTATGGTTATTGTGGTGTTATTTTTTAAATTTATTTTTATTGATTTTATAGAGAGAGAGGGAGGGAGAGAGAGATTTGTTGTTCCACTTGCTTATGCACTCATTGGTTGATTCTTGTGTGGGCCCTGACTGGGGGTGGAACCCACAACCTTGGCATATCAGGAGGACGCTCTAACCAACTGAGCTATCTGGCCAGGGCTACTGTGGGTTTTAAGGCACTCAGTGCCTGGATGAAAGAAGTAAATGTTTTGTGTTTTATTACCACAACTTATTTAAAATCATTAACTAAATGTTACAAATTACTAATTTCTTAACTAAGGAGGGGGTTTCCAGAATGTGGGACTTTCAGTGTTAATACTGGGATAGTCCTAAGCACTTGGAGATGAGTTTTTCACTCTGTCTTCAGCCTGTGGACAGCTGGGCCCTCCATGCTGGCAGTGGCAGTGTGGTGTGGCAGCCTGCCCCACTTATTCCTTAATACTGAGAGAGCCAACTCCCTGGTAATGGCCAGTCAGCAGAGCCAGAGAGGATCAAGTTCCTCACAATGGAATTACAAGGAGAACTGAATAAATAAAGACTGGCTTCAGAAAGTAAATAGTGGGAAGACTGGAATGTCCTATTTAATTATCTAGCTGTTGGAAAGGCCCCTTAAAACCTGAGTTTCGGTTTTCCCATTTGGTAAATGGCTATGATACAATGTTTGTCTCACAGGGCTGTTGAAAAGACTGCTCCCGACAGCGCAGGGGAAGCGATGTCGGCACTCCTCCGTGAGAGCTCCTTGCAGACAGGGCGCGGGCTCCCGTGGGAAAAGTAGGTAGAGGCTTCACCTTAGAGGCTCTTTCGCTCATTCTTCGACCTTTGGAAAGTTTCGTTCATAACTATTAGTAGAGATATTTGTGGCGTATTAAAGACATAATAATCATATTACTATATCAATTCTATAAGTCATAAAACATTACGTTTTTGTTGTTGTTTATGGCCAGGAATAGGATTATCTCATCCTAAAGCAGTAAAACCCCTAAGAAACCACAGCATGTACTTCAATGAAATCCTTAAAAAGGTTTTGAATAATACATAATTTCAGATTTGTCTCTATTTATACTTTAAAAAAGAATGCAATCTTAATTTGGTGATAAGAGGAAACAACACGTATTTAATGTTATTGAAAACAAAAAGAACCCGGGGCTAGCTTTCCCACTTTTCTCTTCTACCATGCTGCCTGATTCTTGAAGTGTAACTTTACTGATGCCACAGTTATGAAGACACCCTCCCAGGGCAACCACAGCCTCGCCCTGGGCGCTGCAGCAGAACAGTGGCAGCACTGAGCCAGCTGCTGCCCCGGCTACCACAGGGCCTGGGTCCTCCCAGCTCGGTGGTGGAGCCGCAGCAGTCCCTGGGGGTTTGTTATAAATGTGGAATTTCCGCTCTATTTCAGACCTCCTGGTCCCGAATCTGCGTTTTTGCAAGGCCCTCGGGTGAACTGGGACACAATAAGATCTGAGAGGCATGGCTGAGTATGGTAGAGGGCATGAGTTAAAAATAGTAGGCTTGCAGTGACTAGAGTTGATGATACTGCACTGTATACCTGAAAACTTCTAAAAGAGTAGATCTTAGAGGTTCTCATCACCAGAAAAGACTGGTAACTGTGCGTGGTGATGGGTGCTGCTATACTTGTAGTCATCAGTGAGTAATGTGCACAAACAGCGAGTCATTATGTTGTACTCCTGAAACTAATACAATGTCATTATCTCAATACAAAATATTTAAAAACGAATAAAAAACCTGTTCACCACTGACTCTGTAACTTGGGTATTTTCTGTGCGCCTATTTCATCATGTGCTTGGTCTCCACAGATGTTGAGTTCATGATCATTGGCCTAGTCAGGGGTGTCCAACCTTTGGCCTAGGGTGACTATGAATGTGGCCCAACACAAAATCATAAATTTTACTTAAAACATTATGAGAGTTTTTGTTTCTGCTACTGTTTATGTGTTTAATGTGTGGCCCAAGGCAACTCTTCTTCACCCAGTGTGGCCCAGAGACGCCAAAAGTCTGGACGCCCCTGGTAGAGGATTTGGCTGTCCCTTGGCTAACCTCCTGTGGTAGCTAGAAGAGGAGATCAGATCTAAGATTGGGCTAAGAAAGTATGAATGTAAGTTCATTCCATAGCCCAGGTTTATTCCACTTAATGTACCTTGGAATTGGTTACCATGTCTGCTTGTGTTTGTCCTAAATTTGCCTCTCTGAGAACTTGTAATAAAAATATTATTTGTTCTTTAAAAAAATGATAGCAGGCCTACTCCTCCATAGTGGTCTAACAGACAGCCATTGACCTTGGGCTTGTTTGGTGACTGATGTCAAGGTAGGCTTAGGTTAAGCTAAGGTATAAATTAGTAAATACCAAGATGTGTTTCTTTTCCATTGCTTATCTATCAAATCATGTATGTGGACATATAAGTGGCCGTTATTGTGGAAAATAATTTATTTTCTTTTTTAATTAGTACTTTATTCCTCTGGAGTAGTCTTACTTCCTGTACTGTTGTACATTCTCATGTGGAGGAATGAACAGATGCTTTTAGCCGGTGGTGAGAGGGAGCTATGTGGCCGATTTAGTCTCTTTGAAACCTTTCTGGGTTTTCTGATATGTGAAACATTCTAATGACTTCCTTTAGTCTTTGAAATGTGTTCTATTTTCTCAACAAAGGAAACAATGACATAATGATTAACTTCCTTCATTTTATGATTTTCCATTTTTTTCAATATTTTCTCTTAACCTGCATGCATTATAGATGTACAGAGGGGATTTTCTAAGTGTATTTTAATAAAGAATGTCCCATAGGTGTGATACATAGCATTCAAGATAAGAACCATGGAATTAGATTGACAGATAAAATTTTTGCAAATTCATATTTATTTCAGGCTGCAATCCAGGTGGTATCTTTTGCCTTTATTGTGGGTATTTGGGGAGACAAATCTGGTTGTGCATGGCAAAAATTTCAGAGTTCAAGTGTGCCTATTATATAATGAATAGAACATCCTTTTATTTATACCAATTTTAGTTGTGGGAAAAGTGTTTAGATTTTTATTTAAAAAGATCATTATTTAGGTCCTTATGCAATAATAACATGTGGTCCTGCCCTGTGAATAATCACTAGGAAATCCTTAGGGTGAGCTGATGTCCATTCAAATACAATCTAGAAATTATTTACAAAGTTAGCTTAACATTCTGCCTGCAACATATATGTAATCTTTCCCCACTAAAATCACTGCTGGTTTCCCAGAATATTAGAAAGCTCGTAATAAATCTTTTGCTCAGTAATTGACATGTGCTTAATTACTGTTAAAATAGTAAGCACTATGTGAGGAGATTATAAAACAAGTACGTATTAGGTAACCAGTTGGACAGGGTCAGTGACTGTCTACCTTAACCTTACTTTGCAGTTGCCTGGGGGAATGTAAAAGAGACTGATTCCAGAGTCCTACCCCCAGAGCTTCTGGTTTAATTGGTCCAGGGCATGGCCTGTGCATCAGCATTTTAAAACTTCTTATTTTGAATGAATTATAGACTCACCAGAAGTTGCAAAGATAAAACAGAGAATCCTCTGTTCCCTCCATCAAGCTTTCCCCAGTGGTAACATCACGTAACTATAGTCCAACATCAAAGGCAAGAAACTGACATTGGAATCATAATGTTAACTAGAAGGCCATAGATGCGATATAGATCTTACCAGTTGGGTGATCAGGACTTTCAAAAGGTCTCCAGGTGAGTTTACTATGTTACGAGGGTTGAAAACCCTGCATTGAGTGCCACTTAAGGTCCCTTCCAACTGCACACTGAGTCTGTACACACACACACACACACACACACACATACACGAAGTATAGGTATATATGTGTGTGTGTGTGTGAAACTTTAAACCACACTCACACATGTACATCCTAAACATTTAAAACACTTAATAACAGATATCAGGATAAAGTGACTGACATTTAGAAGTAAATGTAACTGCCAGAAAAGTGCAGTTTGCCCGTAGGATCCAAAGTTGGATCCTGTGTCAGACAAAAGATGTCTGCCATACCTGAAAAAGTAAACTAGGGTTTGCGACACCCAGAATTAAAGTCCACACAAGGAATGAGAAGAAAATTCTATGGATTTTGAAAATGTCATTAGGAGACATACTTTCAGTTTTAAAGTCTGGTAATGGTAAAAAAAAAAACCTTCTTGTGTACATAATTGTGTATAAAAATTCCCATTTATCATGCTTCAAATGCATGATAAATGGAAAATTTATATGTTGTTCTTTGTAAATAAATCAGTGTTTAATTTCCTGCAGAGTAGGAAATTAAACACTGTCTTGGGCAAATTTTCATACTTTTTCACTTTAAAAAAAGAGTTGAAATGGGTATTAGTCAGTTAAGCAGTGGGAATAATGAATAAACCTCATATCTCATCCTAGTGCCTACTCTCAGGTATTAACTGTGAACTTAAATAGGGACATTTAATAACCATGACAGACTCTAAGCTGAACCCGGGTTAGATCACAGAACTTGCCCTGACCTTGCACAAAAACATTTCCTCTCGTGTGGGATGAAACTTTCATGAATATGACGGAGAACCCTGCCTGCTCTAGTGTCCGTGGTTTAGTTACCAAAGGGCGTCTGTGCAGGACGTGCCAGACGCCACCTGCCCTCGGCTGCAGCCGCACTGACTGCAGGCACTGCCGGTACCTCAGGTCTTCGGAATGCCGCCTGCAAGGAGCAGATTACGGCCGAAAGTTTCACTTGTGGAAGGAGTGCCTCTTGTCTTTGGAGGCCTCTCTGGACAGACTTTCTGTGTGTCTTCTTCCTTTTGAGTGACACGGCCCCTCTTTTTCCCTGTTCCCTCCCAGGTACTCTGTGTCCCCATGTTACCCAGACCAGTGCCTGTTCTGGTTCTGGCCCCAAGCCTGGGTCTCCCAGGGGAATTTTACTTGGATGAGGTCCATAAATTTACAGAGCACAGTGAATGTTTGAGTCAGAGTTTTGAGAATATTCTTCCCAACTGATATTTTAGGGTAGGGGTGTCAAACTCATTTTCACCAGGGGTCACACCAGCCTTGCGGTTGTCTTCAGAGGGCCAAATGTAACTTTAGGACTGTATAAATGTAACTACTCCTTAACAGTTAAGCAGTTAAGTGAGAGCTTGGCGCTACCGCCGGGTAGAAACAAGGTGCCAGGCCAGATAAAACAAGGTGGAGGGCCAAATTCAGCCCGAGGGCCTTGTGTTTGCCACCCGTGTTTTAGGGAGAGGTTTAGGTTTGGAGTGGCATTTCCAGGAGCTCAGGGAGGCCTGCTGAAGATCCTACAGGGACTGTGTTGGAGCCTTGGATACTTCAGCCCAGGGTCAAGGCTGACAGAGTCTCAGACCCAGACCGGGTAAGTCCCTGCTCTGGGCCTAGGCCCTTGAAATCTAGCCTAAAAGGAGAAGGAGGATGGGATGAGAGGGCAGAAAAGTGGCCATCCTCAGAGATTTTGGTACAAATAATCATTTGTTCCTCTTTTTCCATCCACTGATCCATTATTTTTTGCTTAAACTGTGAACTTACAGTAGTACCCTTGATAAAGTCATTGGAACATATTGATTATTGTATCTCGGCTGGAATAAGACAATAAGATTTGCTAATTACTGTGCTTTCAGAGAAAACCCAGCAGGAGTCTACTCCAGAATTTCCTCCCCCTGATGAAGAATGCCTTCAGGGTACACCTTAATGTACACCTTTGTGCCCGTGGTATATGCTTAGTGACAGCCTGTTGACATCCAACTGTCACATGAGATGGGTGACATTATTTTAAAGGAAAGAGTTATTTATTTACAGCATGCTGCTAAGTGTCTGGCCCTTCCTAAAAGCTAGCATTAAAAAGGGGGAGGAGATAAAGTACAAAGGGCACTCCAAGCACAGTGAGTCCTGAGGATGTAGGAAGGGAAGTCAGGGAAGTCTGTAGGGCTGGTTACTGCAGAAAAGTACCACTCCTCTCAATTTCCTGGCTCCCACCCACCCTACCTTAAGGATAAAAATAAACAAAAACAACCTGCA
The DNA here is from genome assembly GCA_004024845.1 of Tonatia bakeri. NCBI lineage: Eukaryota > Metazoa > Chordata > Mammalia > Chiroptera > Phyllostomidae > Tonatia > Tonatia bakeri. Next base: position 90,415 of record PVIA01004186.1, read on the forward strand.
ACATCACCTCCCTGGACCATGTAGTCTGCATGCAGGTGTATTTTGTTTTGTTCATCCATCACTGCCAAAGGTATTTATTATCTGGGTCCTGCCGAGTCACTTATTTTCCTGTCTGTGAACTGGCCTGTTTTGACAGCTTGGCAGCGTGTGCTGTTTACTAGAGAAGCTATTCAATTTCTCACCCGTGTATCTGGTGAGAGCTGCAGCAAGAAGATAAAGCCTCGTGGAGTGTAGAGCATTGGTATGTGAAGAATTTCAAGGACATGGCTTCCTTCAAATCCCTGCTAAGGAATCTCAGATGAGAACCAAAATGCAGCATCCACACTAGCCGTCCTCATTGGTTTCAGCACTCTGCCATAATGAGACATGTTCCAAGCTGAAAGAGTTTGGCTAGAATGCTAGATCATCAATGGGTTACATGCTGAATGCCTGAAAGAAAACAGAAAGCTTTGATTGAGGATCATCAAATGCCAGAGGGATCAGTTGGCAATATCTAGCAAGGGTATAAGAACAAGAGTTTTCAGGCCAAACCCAGCTTGGTTAAAATTCTGGCCACACTTAGCAGTGAGGTGAGTCTGGCGAAGTTCTTTAACATCTGTATTTGATCCAGTAATTCCACTGCTAGGAACTGATCCCACAGTAGAACAACAACAGGAGATGTTTACTGTGTGCCAGGCTCCTTTCTGAGCATGTTACATGCATTAACTCATTGGACCCTCACAAAACTCTGGGAGGTAATACTGTTGCTATCCACAGGAAACTGAGGAACAGAGTGGATGACCGCCCAAGGTCGTTAGTTGGCACTCTCACGAGAGGCAACATAGAACTCGGTTAAGTGTGCAGGCCAGACTTTGTGGGTTCCACTCACAGCCCTGCTAAGTAGCTATGGAAAAGGCTAGAAAAGTGCTTGCTACATAAAGATTCCCCATGTAGTATTTTACTCTGTGGGAAGTCAAATCTTCCCTTATGTCATTGACACATGCAGTGTCTGCAGATTTCAAAGTAATTTCTGTTTGCAGAAACAGGAACCGTTTGACTCAATTTCTAGAGCAGCAGTGAATCCTATAAATCCTCTTCAGTGGTTGTGTTCTGCCTATAGCTTGCCTCAGCATGTAAAGAGTTAGATTGGTTTTACTATTCCTATTTTTAGAATCTAGATCCAGATGCCCAGAAATAATGTAATTTATACCAAGTGGCTCACTTCTCTGGGATCACTGGCTCTGTGCTCCTCTTCTACTCTATAGCTGGTGGCCTTGTGTGCCCTGACCCAAGGGGACCTGCCTTCATCATGAGACAGCCACCTCCAGCTCAGCCACTCTCCACACACCTCTGCCCAACCTGCTCACCTGCTCATAAACCGAGCAAAATCTTTTACCATCAACCATTACTCTGACAGAGAACTTGGAAGTGATGACACACATTAAAATGCACTAGTCCTTGGTGTTATTTGCTATAAGGTTTTTCCCCAATTCCTAGCTTCCTCCCTCCCTCCCTCCCTCCCTCCCTCCCTCCCTCCCTCCCTTCCTCCCTTCCTTCCTCTTTTCTTCACTGAGTAAATTTCATTGAAGAGCTACTCTGTGCCTGCCACACACTATTGTCGATTCTAGGGATACAGCAGTGAATGTGTGAGCATTAGTGTCCCTGCTCTCAGAGATCTTATGTTTAATAGAGAAACCAATAAAAACATAAACAAATTTATGATGTGGTAGATGGTAATAAGTGCTATTGCAAAAAATAAAACAGGATAAGATTTTAGGGAATGGGTAGGTGCTCTTTTAGACTAGATGGTAAGCAAGGGCCACCCTGGAGAGGTGACATTTGAAATCAGACCTGAATGAAGTGAAGGAGAGTCAGGTGAAGGTCTGGGGGAGGAACTTTCCAACCAAAGCAAAAACAGTGTGAAGTCCCTGGGCAAGAGTGTGCTTGGGGGTTAAAGCAGCAGCAAGAACATCTTAATGGTTGGAACGTGGTAAAGGAGGAGGAAAGCAGTGGGTGATCTGGTCAAGTGGGGACTGTGACCAGATGCAATAGATTCTTACAGGCCATGATAAAGATTTTGGATCTTTTTCTCAGTATGATAGGAAGTCACCGGGAGGTGAGAACATGAACCAGTTGGCTTTTTTAAAGGTAGACCATTCTGGTCTCTGTGTGGGAGTAGACTGTAGAACCAGAGGGGAAGCCAGGAGGCCAGTCAGGAAACTCCAGGGGAGGGACGATGGTGTGGACCAGGGGTGGAAGAGGCAAGGACAGTCAGATCTGAGGTGGACTTGGACAGTTCAGTCAACAGGATTTGCTTACAGGCTGGATGTGGCCGAGCAATGGACAGAAGAAGGGAGGCAGACTCCAGGAGGAGCAGTGCTGTCTTCCTCTGAGATGGACATTTGTATATCACTTACGCTATCTGCGTATGTCTTTCTCATCCACCAGATTCACAATTCCTTGGACCAGAAATCTTTAATTATTCTGTTCTCTCCTCTTTTTCTCTCCTTAACAGTGACTCTCCTAGTACTTTGCACATAGTCAATGCACAGTAAAAGCTGTGAAACAAATAAATATAAAATGTTTATTTGTGAATAAATTGTCCCTAAATTTTAATATTTATTCTGGATTTGCTGTATGGTTTGGCTAAAAAACGGCTCACTTTCCAACTGAATTTTTCTGTTGTGAAGTAAGAGTCATCACATTTGTCTTTGCCACACTAAGTGCAGTGTCAATGTTGAACTTGCCTGATGGTGGGTGGCAAGCAACTGGAGGGTATGCAGTGGGGAGTCCTCAGTTATCTACAGCAAGGCAGAAACAATAGTGGGAATAATTAGGGCAAAATGTCTTACTGAACTGCCATCTAATAGCATGCATTTCAGACTTAGAGGGTTTATTGTCACCATTCTCTCCTGTGTCGGAGGCAGACATTGCCAATGCAGTGTTCTTTCCTGGGGTCTGGAAATGGCCTCAGAATCTTTCTTCACATAGCATTCCAAGTCACCATCTGCTCATCCAACAGTTGAGTAAATGAAAGTCCAGAGATAGTAAATAATTCTCTCTTGTCTACACAAGCAGTTGGGGGTAAAACTAGAGCACGAACTTGAGCCCTGAATCCCAGGCCAACGTGCTTTCAAGCAGAAGTTGACAGAACGATAAGGGCTCGGGCAGGCAAGATTAGGCGGGACAGGAAGAAACTCTGTGGGCATGTGAAGGGCCGGGAGTGGGGCTCCAAGGTGCAGGGTGGGTAAGAAGCCCTTCAAAACAGGCTTGGAGTGGAAACGGGCCCTGGAGCTTGTTGCCCCCAACAGATGTTTCCTATTTCACAGAGAAATGTTGGCTGTCATCTAGGATTCTTAATTCACTTTAGCACTATTTAAGGACAAAGGACATATACATTAGCCTCTTTCATCCACTCAAATCATGGAGGATGTGATTTGACATTTTAATCCTGCTGTTGATGGGGATTTTTTCTCCTTTTATGAAATACTTACAAAATTAAAAAAGCACTCTCCCACTGCCTGCTGAATCTGGGTTCAGTCACCTCTGATACATCACAGAATGGCTGTTTAATTTCCTCAACACAGAAACTGACACAAACATTATTTCAGGTGTTTTACTAGATGTGCCATCACTAGAAATCTAGCCTGTGTGGTCGAAAATGATGGATGATTTGATTTAAATCACAATGTTGTATTCTGCTCAGGACTTACAGATAACCAAGCCATCTTCTCCAGATTTTGAGCAATAAAAGGCCTTGCTCATTTATCCTCTCACAGATTTGATTTACTCATTAATATGCCAAGAAAGAAATATGCCTTCTGTTATTGAGAAGTTTCTGCTGAAGACATATTTCTTAGTAAGTCAACAGATTTCACATGCGAGAATGATCTTTCAGCTGAGCATTTCATTGAATGAAACCGGAGCACTTTGAACAATCACTGTGGGGGTTTTTGCCAAAATTCTTTAACAGACCATTAAGCTCTTTATGCAGTTGGTAATTCCAATTTTAATAGATTGCCTTAACTTGAGATTGTAGTGAATTGGAGTATTTTAGATAACATGGGAAAATATTATTAAAATCAAATAGGAAAAATACCCATCTCCTCATAAAATATGTAGAACTTAACTTATTCCACCCATGCAGTTGGGGATAAAATTAGAGCATGAACCTGATTTTTGCTGACATTGTTAATAGTATACTTTTAAGCATAAATTCAGGTACTTTACATTTGAATTCATGGCTTAAACCAGAATAAATCTCCTGGGCTCACAGACTGAAGAGCATTGATTAAATCTGAAGGATTTTCATGTACCTGGTAACAGTGTAATTTTCTTTATGTTGTGACCTAAAGCGAAAAGCATGGTATTGGGAGGAGGGGTATCCAGATTCTAGACTTGATTCTGTCACTAACTTGATGTATGGCCTAAGTACAATAAATGTGCCCACCCAGAAAGAGGAATTCCATTTCCTCATTTATAAAATGGAAGCATAGGACTAATGAATTTCAAAGGTTCCTCAGAGAATTAGCATTCTGTGAATTATGGTGTTGCATTATCTAAAATTTTTTGAATAACAGATTGGATTTTTCCTATTGTTAAAGTGACACATTTACATTGCAGATGATTTAGGAAATATAGCAGCAGAAGAAAAATATATTGGTAATCCCTCCAATTCAGAGTTAAGCACTACTCATATTTTGGTGCATTTGTTTTCAAGATTTTATATGTATGTATGTGACATATAATAATGAGATCAGACTATATATTTTTTACTTATGTCTTTCCCACGGCATCAATTTTTTTAAGAACATACTTTTAATAGATTCATAATGTGTCATCCTATAGACTTATCATAATTTATTTAACTAGTCCCTAGTCATTGGATATGTATTTTTGACTGTTACAACTCATGCACTTAAATATTTATCTAAGTCTCTGATGATTTCTTTGAAGAAATTTCTAAATATATTACCAGAAATATATTATGCATATTTATTTCATATCTTTAACAAAATTTGGCATCAGGATTATATGCTGACCTCATAAAAGGGTTGTCAAGTGTTTCTTCCTACTCTACTTTCTGAAAGATGTTGTGTAAAATCAGGGCTTATCTTATTAATTTTACTCTTCTTATCAACATTGGAATTCAAAGCTATATATTTTCCTCTAAACACTGCTTTAGCTATATTCCACAAATTTTGATATGTTGTTTCACTATCATTTGATTTAGAATATTTCTTAAATTTTTCATTAGGTTTCTTCTTTGACTGAAGAATTATTTAGAAGAGTCTTGTTTTATTTCCAAATACTTGGAGATGTCTAGATGTCTTATTTTCATTGATTTCTAATTTAATTTCATTGTGGTCAAAGAACATGTTCTGTATCAGTGGTTATCAAAATTTTTTATCTCACCACCTTGATACTTGTAAAAATTATTGAAGACACAAAGAGCTTTTTCTCTGCATGGGTTATATCTGTTTATATTTACCATGGTAGAAATTAAAAGTGAGGAGTTTTTTTTTAAATTTAGCCATTTAAAAATAACATTTTAATGAAAATTACATTTTTATTAGAAAGAATTATATTTTTCAAGATAATAAAATAGTGAAAAAAGTGGGATTGGTTTATGTCTTTGCAAAGTCCTTTCATATTGGGCTTAAAAATGAGTAGTTTTTCACATTTACTTCTTCCTTCAATCTGTCATGATATCAGAAGTCATTCAACCTCTGGAAAACATCACTGTACACTCACAAAAGAGTGAGAATGAAAAAAGCAAACGATGTTTCAATATTTCAAAAATAGGTTTGACCCAATGGACCTCCTAAAAGGATCTCAGGGACTCCATGCACTTGTAGGTTTGGAGAAACTCTGATCTGTAAGATTTTGATTCTTTTCAATTTACTGAGATGTTTTATAGTTTAGCATATGTTCTGTCATGATGCGTGCTCTGTGCCCGTGTGAAAAGACTGTACACTCAGCAGTTGTTGGACACGTTGTTCTATAAATGTCACTTAGGTCAAAGTGGTTTGTAGAGTTGTCCAATATTCTTTACTGATTTTAAAAAAATTATATGAATTTCTGAGAGGGAGGTATCAAAATATCCAACTGAGATTGTAGATCTGTATTTCTCCCTTTAATTCTATCAAATTCTACTTCTGTATTTTGAACTTTTTAAATTAAGTGTATTTGTATCTGGGATTGTTACATTGTCTTGATTTTGAAATGATAAAATATATTTTCTTATCTCTTGTAATTCTCTTTATCCTAAAGTATACTTTGTGACTACTGTAGATGTTCCGAGGTTCTCATGCTTCCTGTTTACATTTTTCTAATCTTTTACTTTTGACCAGTCTGTGTCTTTAGATTTAAACTGTGTTGCATACACACACACACACACACACACATATATATGTATGTATATATATACACACATATACATACAGATATATATGTGTGTATATAGAGAGAGAGACAGACAGAGACAGAGACAGAGATTGAGCTTTCTTGCTTTCATCCAGTCCAATAATGTTTGCCTTTCAATTAAAGTGTTTACAATCCATTCACATTTAAAGTAATTATCAGTATGGTCTCATTTAAGTTTACCATCTTGGCATTTGATTTTTATTTGTTCCAGCTGGTTTATATATCTCTGCTCCTCTTTTCTGCCTTCTCTTGAATAAAACAATTATTTTTTAAATGTTTTTGTTGTTGTTGTATTATAGTTGTGCCAGTTTTCCACCATTGCTCTCCCCTGCCCCACCCATGCCCCCCTCCCCACTCCCACAGTCAATTCCCACCCTGCTGTCCATGTCCATGGGTGATTCGTACATGTTCCTTGACTAGACCCTTCCTCTTCTTTTCCACTTATCCCAGTCCCTCCTCCCCTCTGGTCACTGGGAGTCTGTTCTTGTTTCCATGTCTCTGGTTCTATTGTGCTCTTTATTTGTTTTGTTCATTAGGTTCCTCTTATAGGTGAGATCATATGACACTTGTCTTTTACCAACTGGCTATTTTAACTTAGCATAATACTTCCAGTTCCACCCATGCTGTCATGAAAGGTAGGAGTTCCTTCTTTCTTTCTGCTGCACAGTAGTATGTTCTATCTATCTATCTTTCTTTCTTTCTATCTACACAATAGTATTCCATTGTGTAAATATACCACAGTTTTTTGATCTACCCATTTACTGATGGGCATGTTTCCAGCCTTGGCTATTGTATACAACACTGCTATGAACATAAGGGTGCATAGGTTCTTTAAACTTTGTGTTTCAGGATTCTTAAGGTATAATCCAAGCAGTGGAATTGGCTGATCTAAAGGCAGTTCCACTTTTAGTTTTTTGAGGAAATTCTATACTGTTTTCCAAAGTGGCTTCACCAGTCTGCATTCCCACCAACAGTGCACTGGGGTTCCCTTTTCTTTACATCTTCATCATTACTTGTTTGTTGATTTGTTAATGATGCCCATTCTGACCAGTGTGAGGTGGTATCTCATTGTGATTTTAATTTGCATCTCTCTGATGGCTAGTGATGCTGAGCATGCTTTCATATGTCTCTGGGCCCTGTGTATGTCCTCCTCAGAGAAGTGTCTGTTCAGGTCCTTTGCCCATTATTTTAGTCGGATTGTTTGTCTTCCTGGTGTTGAGTTGTGTGAGTTCTTTATATATTTTGGGGATCAAACCTTTGTATGTGGTATCATTGGCAAATAAGTTTTTCCATACAGTTGGTTCCTTTTTCCATTTTGGTGATGTTTTCTTTAGCCATGTGGAAGCTTCTTAATTTAATACAGTCCCATTTGTTTAGTCTTTCTTTTATTTCCCTTGCCCTAGAGTATATATATCAACCAAAATATTGCTGCATGGGATATCTGAAATTTTACTGCCATTGTTTTCCTCTAGGACTTTTATGGTGTCACAGTTTATGTTTAAGTCTTTTATCCATTTTGAGTTTATTCTGGTGTATGGTCTAAGTTGGTGGTCTAGTTTATTTTTTTGCATGTACCATTCCAGTTCTCCCAACACCATCTTTCAAAAAGGCTATTTTTACTCCATTTTATGCTCCCATCCCCTTGGTCAAATATTAACTTACCATAGAGATGTGGGTTTTTTTCTGAGCTCTCTGTTCTGTTCCATTGATCTATGTGTCTGTTCCTATGTCAATACCAGACTGTTCTGATTACAATAACCTTGTAATATAGTTTGATGTCAGGTACTGTGATCTCTCCTACTTTGTTCTTCTTTCTCAAGATTACTGAGGCTATTTGGGGTAATTTTTGGTTCCACATAAGTTTTTGAAAAATTTTCCTAAATCTGCAAAGTATGTCATTGGTATTTTAATAAGGATTACATTTAATCTATAGATTGTTTTGGGTAGTATGGACACTTTAATCATGTTAATTCTTCCAATCTATGAACAGGGTATATGCTTCCATTTATTTGTATCTTCTTTAATTTCTTTCTTCAGTGTTATATAGTTTTCTGATTACAGGTCTTTTACCTCCTTGGTTAGGTTTATTCCTAGGTACTTTATTTTTCTTGTTGCTATAGTAAATGGCATTTCCCCCCTCTCCTAATTTCTATTTCTGATATTTCATTGTTAGTGTAGAGAAATGCCTTCAATTTCTGAATATTGACTTTGTATTCTGCTATTATGTATGACAAATTCACTTCTCGGGTCGAGGTTTGTATTTTTTTTTTCGAGGGGGGTGGTTTTTGAGCCTGTAGGGTTTTCTACCTACATTATCATGTTGTTTGCAAATAATGACAGTTTTTACTTCCTCTTTTTCAATTTGGACACCTTTTATTTCTTTTTCTTGTCAGGTTACTCTGCCTAGAACTTCCAATACTATGTTGAATAAAAGTGGTAAAAGCAGACACACTTGTCTTGTTCCTGATCTTAGTGGGAAAGATTTTAGTTTTTGCCCATTGAGTATGATGTTGGCTGTAGGTCTCTCATATTTGGCCTTTATCATGTTGAGGAATGTGGCCTCTACTCCCACTTGGCTGAGTGTTTCTATCATAAAAGGGTGCTGTACATTTTCAAAACCCTTTTCTGCATCTATTGATATCATCATGGGGTTTTTGTCTTTCTTTTTCTTTGTGTGATGTATTATGTTTATTGATTTGCAAGTATTGTACCATCCTCTCATCCCAGGATGAATCCCACTTAGTCATGGTGTATGATCTTTTTAATGTATTGCTAGATGTGGTTTGCCAATATTTTGTTGAGGATTTTAGCATCTATGTTCATCAGTGATATTGGCCTGAAGTTTTCTTTCCTTGTTGTATCTTTATCTGGTTTTGGGATTAGGATGATGCTGGCTTCATAAAAAGAGTTTGGGAGTCTTCCCTCTTCTTGGATTTTTTGGCATAGTCTGAGAAGGATAGGTAGGGGTTAGCTCTTCTTTAAATGCTTTGTAGAATTCTCCTGTGAAACTGTCCAGTCCAGGGCTTTTGTGTGTTGGGAGTTTTTTGATTACTGCTTCAATTTTGTCTGCTGTTGTTGGTCTGTTCAAGCTTTCTGCTTCTTCTTCATTCAATTTTGGAAGATTATATTTTTCTAGAAATTTTTCCATTTCACTTAGGTTTTCAAATTTCTTGGAATATAGTTCCTCATAGTAATTTCTTACAATACTTTGTAATTTCTGTGATATCAGTTATAATCTCTCCTCTTTCATTTCTGGTTGTATTTATTTGAGTCCTCTCTCTTTTTTTCTTGATGAGTCTGCTTAAAGCACAGGTGCAAAATGCAAGGCCTGAGGGCTGAATCTGGCCATCCACCTTGTTTTATTTGGCCAGGCACTTTGTTTCTACCTGGCAGCAGTGCCGAGCTCTCACTTAACTATTAAGGCGTAGTTACATTTACACAGTCCTAAAATTATATTCAGCCCTTTGAAGGCAACCTCGAGGCTGATATGACTCCCCCGGTGAAAATAAGTTTGACACCCCTGGCTTAAAGGCTTGTCAATTTTGTTTATCTTTTCAAAGAACCAGCTCCTCATTTATTGATCCTTAGAATTGTGCTTTTAGTCTTTATATTGTTTAATTCTGCTCCAATCTTGGTTATTTCCTTCCTTCTACTTGCTCCGGGCTGTTTTTGTTGTTGTTTCTCCAGTTCTTGTTTGATCTTTTTAATGTATTGCTGAATCCTATTTGCCAGTATTTCACTGAGGTTTTTAGCATCTATGTTCACCAGCTGTATTGGCCTATAGTTTTCTTTCTCTGTTGTGTCTTTACCTGGTTTTGGGCTTATGAGGCCAGGATAATACTGGCCTCATAAAATAGTTTTGGAGTCTTCTCTCTTCTTGATTTTTTGGAATAGTTTGAAAAGGATAGGAGTTAGCTCTTCCCTAAATGTTTGGTAAAATTCACCCATGAAGCCGTCTAGTCCAGGGCTTTTGTGTGCCAGGAGTTTTTTTAATTACTGCTTCAATTTCACTCATTATTATTAGTCTATTCAGGCTTTCTGCTTTTTCTTGATTCAGTTTTGGAACATTAAGTGATTCTAGAAATTTTTCCATTTCACCCAGGTTGTCAAATTTCTTGGGGTATGGATGCTCATAGTAATTGCTTACAATCCTTTGTATTCCTGTGGTGCTGAGTTTGATTTCTCCTCTTTCATTTGATTTTATTTACTTGGGTCTTGTCTCTTTTTTTCTTGGTGAGTCTGGTTAAAGGCATGTAGATTTTGTTTATTTTTTTTTTAAAGAAACAGGTCCTGGATTTATTGATCTTTTGAATTTTTTTTTTCAGTCTCTATGTTATTTAATTCTGTTCTGATCTCTATTATTTCCTTCCTTCTACTTTTTCTGGACTTTGTTTTTGTTTCTACTTCTTGTAGATGTAGTGTTAAGTTGTTTATTTGAAATCTTTCTCTTTTTTAGATAGGCCTGTATTGCTTTGAGCTTTCTTCCAAGGACTGCTTTCACTGTGTACCATAGATTTTGGGCTGTTTTCAGTTCATTTTCATTTGTTTCCAGACACTTTTTAATTTTGTCCTTGATCTCATTGTTAGCCCATTCATTATGTAATAGCATGTTATTCAGTGCCCATTAATTTGAATGTTTTTGAGTTTTTTCCATGAGGTTGGTTTTTAGTTTCAAGCCATTGTGATCTGAGAAGATGTTTGATATGATTTCAATTTTCTTGAATTTGTTGAGTCGTGTTTTGTGTCCTACCACATAGTCTATCTTTGAAAATGTTCCTTGTGCATTTGAAAAGAATGTGCATTTGTGTATTTTGCTTCTTTGGGGTGAAAGGTTCTGTATGTATCATTAAGTCCATTTGATGTAGAGTGTTGTTCAGTGCCACAATATCCTTGTTGATTCTTTGCTTAGAAGATCTATCCATTGTTGATAATGGGGTGTTAAAACCTCCTGCTATTAGTGTGTTGCTGTCAATATCTTTCTTGAAGCCCTCCAAGGTTTTCCTTGTATATTTAGGTGCTTCTATGTCAGGTGCATATATGCTTACAAGGGTTATAGCTTCTTGATGAATAATTCCCTTCTGAATTATGTAGTGTTCTTTGTTTCTTTTCTTTTATGTCCATTTACTTGGAATATTTTTCCCATCCCTTCACTTTCAGTCTGTGTAGGTTTTTTGTTCTTAGGTGGGTTTCTTGTAGATAGCATATATGCAGGTCATGTTTTCTTACCCATTCAGCTACCCTATGTCTTTTGATTGGAGCATTTAATCCATTTACATTTAAGTTTATTATTGATAGGCACTTATTCACTACCATTTTCCCCCCTTTGTACCTGTGCTCCTCCCTCTCTCTTTCTCTCTTTTTCTTCATCTTCTTAAATCAGTCCCTTTAGCATACCTTGCACTGCTGGTTTTGTGGAGATATATTCTTTTTAGCTTTTTTTTTGATCTGAGGAATTCCTCATTTCACTTTCCATTTTAAATGAAAGCCTTGCTGTGTAAAGTAGTCTTGGTTGCAGGGTTTTGCTTTTCATTACTTGGAATATTTCTGGCCATTCCCTTCTGTCTTGTAGTGCTTCTGTTGAGGAATCAGCTGATAGCCTAATTGGAGCTCCCTTGTATGTTACTTCCTGTTTCTTCCTTGCTGCTTTTAAGATTCTCTCTTTGTCTTTAAGTTTTGCCATTTTAATTGTGATGTGTTTGGACTGGGCCTCTTCAGGTTCATCTTGATTTGGACCCTCTGTGCTTCCTGGACTTTGCATGACTTTTTCTCTCAAAAAGTTAGGGAATTTTTTGTCACAACTATTCCAAACAGATTTTCTATCCCTTGCCCCTCTTCTTCTCCTTATGGTATCCCTGTGATACAGATATTATTACATTTCATGTTGTCCTGCAGCTCCCTTAAAAAGTCATCATTCTTTCTGAGCCTTTTTTCATCTTGTTGCTCTGAGAATTTTTTTCTACCTTGCCCTTGTCCTCCAGCTCACTGACTCAATCCTCTGCTTCATCTAGCCTGCTTTTAATTCCTTCTACTGTGTTCTTCATTTCAGATATTGTATTCTTCATTTCCTCCTGGCTCTTGCTGATAAAGTTTCTATGTCTTTTTTCATGCTGTTGCCATTCACAGTAAGTTCCTTATAGCTTCCCTGGAGTTCTTTGTAGTTCTCACTGAGTTCATTGAGCATCCTTATAAGCATTGTTTTGAACTCAATGTCTGATAGTTTGCTTGCCTCTATTTCATTTAGCACTCTTTCTGTGGATTTCTCCTTTTCTTTCAATTGGGGGTTGTTTGTTTCTCCATTTTAGGTGACTCTTCTTGTTTGTTTCTGCTTCTTAGATTGATATGCTTTCATTCCCTGTGTTCGTGGAGTGACCTTCTGTGGTAGGAGACTTGTCAGATTCAGTGATGCAGTCTCCTTGATCTCCTGAACCTGATGCTCTTGGGATGCCCTTTAGGCCATTTATGTGGGTCATCTGGCTGTAATTGGGCTTTGGTTGTTGTTGGGTCATTCTTTGCTGGGTGCTTCCATCGGGCTGGGTGACTGTGAGTCACTCTGTCCACCATCTTGCATGCTGTTGTTCAGGTGTGTTTTCTCTTGCTGGGTCCACTCCTGCTGATATCAGATGGTTCCCAGTCTGGCTCAGTGCTGCCTGTTGGAGACTACCAGCAATCCACAGTCTGTGCTGTCTCCTTCCACTGTTAATCTAGTCAATCTGTAATCAACAGTCAGGCTTAAGCAGCATGTGGTGGAGCAGAGAAATTCTTGTTGGAGGAAGCTAGTGCTTCCCCTCAGGCTAGTGCCTCTTGGAAGGAAGTGCTCTGTCTGAGCAGGATGCCTCCTGCAGTATGGAGAATGACTCAGCACACAGATCCTTGCAGCTACTCCCACAGTTCTCTACCCAAAGCCACCATCCCCAGACTCTTCTCAAACATCTCTAGTCCTCTCTATCCTCAACTTTGTGGGAGTTCAGGGTAAATGGCTACAAATTACATTGTGCACATTGGCTCTTCGTGTCTCCAGTGCTATCTACCTGGCAGCTGGATATTATCTGGGCCCCTTTATTGCTCTGGTGCTATAGGCTGGGGAGCCCATCCTGGGGCTTAGACCCCACACTTCTCAGGGGGAACCCCCCAGCCACTGAAACTGTCCCTCTGGCACTTCAGCTGTCACATGTGGGAGCCCAGCCAGCCCTCTCATGTCTCCTCTGCATTCCATACCAGTCAGGTTGTGGTGAAGTGGTTTCCTCTGTCTCCAATTATTAGTTTTAATTATTCCATTTGATCCTCTTCTCTGTACTTTTAGCATGTCCTCCTTGTATTCTTTTCAATGGTCTCTCTGGCTTAAAGGCTACCATATGCATTTTTACATATCACAGTTTACCTTCAAGTGATATTATACAATCTTAATTCACAAAGATCATCACAACAGTATGATTTCCTCCTTACCTACCCAATCTTTTTGCTCTTATTGTCATATACTTAACTTTTAAATATGCTGTAAATCCCATGGTTCATTATTGTTATTTTACTTTAAATAATAAATAGTTTTTTAAAGAATTTTAAAATAAATATAATACTAAGACTAGTATATCTGTGAATTCACCCCTCCTAGTGTTCTTGATTTATTTCTGCCAATGAGAATTTCCACTAGGAATTATTTCCCTCCATTAGAAAGATTTTTAAAAATCATTTCTAGGAGTTTAGATATGCAAGAGATAGATTCTTTCGTACTTCTGTTGACGATTTTATGTTTTGTCTTTATATTGTTTAACAACCTTATTAAAGCATAAATTACATGCCATAAAAATTACCCATTTTAACTATACAGTTCAATGATTATTAGTAAACTTAGAGAGTTGTACAACCAAAAGGCCCTTAATACCCATTTGCAGACCATCCCCTTGTTCAGCCACAGTGGTAGGCAACCACTAATCTATTTTTATAGATATTTCACATAAACAAAATTATACAACATATCTCCTTTTGCTTTTTTTCATTAGCATAATTTTTGTGAAGTTTGTCATGTTATAGTATATCACTTCTTTTTTATTGATAGATAGTAAATATTTTCTTATATGAATATAATCCATTTTGATTATTACCACTTGATGAGCATTTATATTGTTTTCAATTTGGGGGCATTATAATAATTCTACTATAAACCCTTGCACACAAGTCTTTTGTCAACACATCTGCATTTCTTTTGGGTAGATATCGTATGAGAGAATTCTGGTTATATTTTAATTTTATGTTTAACTTTTAAAGAAACTACAAAACTATTTTCCAAAGTGGCTGCACCATTTTACATTTTCACAAACAACAGAGAAGGATCTACTTTCATATTTGAAAGTCATTTTTGCTGGATATCTAAATCTAGGTTGATAGTTTATCATTTTTCTTTCTTTATTTTAAATATGTTGTTCCGTTGTGTTGTGGCCACCATTGTTTCTCATAAGTCAGTCATCATTTTCATTTGTTATTTTTCTGTATGTAGTATGTGTTTTTCCTCTTTCTGCTTTTAACATTTTCTCTTTAATTTTGAATTTTAGGAGTTTAACAATGATGTCTCTAGGTGTGGTCATCTTGAGGTTGAATGGACTTCTTGGATTTCTTCTTGGAATGAACTTCTTGGATATCTTTATCAATTTTGAGAAAATTTTGGCCCTTATCTATTCCAATATTCTGAATCATTCTGTCTTCAACATTTGGGACTATTATTATATATGTGTTAGAATACTTTATATTGTCCTACAGATCTTTATTTTAGTTTTTGTCTGGATAGGTTATTGGCTTTGCAGTTTCTGTTTCATAATTTGTGGGATTCTAATCCATTATTCTAGCCCATGTGGAACTCTAAGTTTATTAGGATTCATCAGGTTTCTCCTTATACCTGTCTGGTAAATTCTTTTTCCCACTATTATAAAAAATGTGAAAGCAGACATGTGTTCTTTTCTCATGTGAAGAGCTCACCACTTTATGGAATTTCATTCATTTAGGTTTCTTTTTCATTAGCTTCTGACAAGGTTTTAAAAATTTGTGATTGTGTAGTATGTGTGGCTTTTTCTTTTTGAGAGTAGCACAGTAATTTCCTACAACTTTCTATATTTAACTACAAATGGAAGTTTCTCTGTGCTTATTTTTTTAAAGGCTTCTACATTCCAGAAGGATTTCTGAGTTATATTTTTACTAACAGAGTGTTGAGAACTCCATTTATCCTGTACCAAAAATAACAATACCAGCCTGGTGTGGATTAGTTGGTTGGAGTATTATCCTGTAACCAAAAGCTTGTGGGTTCAATTGCTGGTCAGGGCACATGCCTAGGCTGTGGGTTCCATCACCAGTACAGGCACCTACAGGAAGGAAACAGATTGATGCTTCTCTCTCACATTGCTGTTTCTCTCTCTCCCTTCCTTTCTCTAAAAGCAATGGAAAAATGTCCTGGAATGAGGATTAAAAAACAAGACCACCAAAAATTTAAATGTAAATCCCAGAGCCATGCTTACTGAAGACTTCCTCTTTAATAAGTCTACTTATGATTTCTCCACTGGAATTCTATATCTGTTTACACCTTGCCTTTAATAGCAGATGTCCCAAAGACACAGCACAAAGAAAGCTCCGCCTAAACGTGCAGTATTAATTTTTTTAGAGCACTTGCCCTAAGACTCTCTCTCCTTACCTATTCTGATGAATTGGTCTGGCCAACTTGAAAAGTAACTTGAAAATCTCTTTGCCCCTTGTTTCTTTGATCCTAGCACTAGTCTTCCAGGGAGAGCTTCTTGTTTTTTGTATTCTTGACACCCCAACTCTATGGAAATACTCAAAAGACATAGCTTAGTCAAGGAATGTGATTTCTCAAATTTTTGGAAATTTCCAAAGGTATTGACATGTCCAATACACACCCCTATCCAAAACCCCAATCTAGCTGATAAGAATGTGTGTAATCAGCCTGACATCTTACACCATAAAGCTGTCCTTTTGTGCATTTCCATGTGGCTTCTTACCTCTTCTACTTCACCTTCCTCTGTTCTAGCTTTTGGACTTACCACCAACCTGTCTTGAAAGGGGAGAGCAAATGAAAGAATACATGGGTAATCTAAAAGTAAAGGAAGGTTTACTTTTTTAGATGCCTTCTTTAGACTTACGATGGTTAGAAATATAGAGCAAGTCACTGGATGCCCTTACCTGCCATTTTCAGGTGGGTGGTCATAAAGTACAAAGCATTAGCAGCCTGCAGCTTGGCAAGGGACAGTGACATAAGCAGAATATATTTATAATATATATTACTTGCATATAATCCTATTTATTTATTTATTTATTTATTTATTTGAAATCTCACCAATGGTAGTGTGTGTCTATTACTAATTCAGCTGTTTAAAAAATTATGAACTTCACCAGAAAATCTTTTATGATCTTACCCATTTTACCCTTTTGGCTTTCCAGTTCTTTTCTCCACCACCATTTTCTCCCTTGGTCTCTATTTTGAAACATGCTAACCATAATATATCAAATAACAATATGACTATCTGCTCATTTGCTGATTTAAGACATTCAAATTAATTTTAAAATCAAAGAGTTCCGCATTCAAGATTACTCTTCTGGCTCTATTTCCATGTGGTTTTTGATTCTGAACACTGCATAAAACTGGACTTTGCATTCAGAGAAGACATACTTTAACACACACACATACACATGCATGCTATATGCATTAAGGTAATGCTCTCTGCTGTACCAGAAATGCCCTAAAATCTCAGGGACATACCAGAGAAAATGTTTATTTCCCACTCATGTAAAACCCTACTAAGAGTGTGATCAGGGAGGAGGATGAAGGAAATGCTGTGTGCAGTCATTCCGAGACCTAGGCTGATAGAGGCTCTGCCATCTTCAATGCTTGGCTTCAAAAGTCAGTTTGAAGAAGAGACACAGGGTCCTGCAGGGAGCCCTTAAGGGCAAGCATGAACGTGTCATACAGTCGTTCTGTTCCTACTCCACTGGCCAGAACTCGGTCACAGGATTCCTTTTGGCCTGGGAATGGTAGCCCTGATTGGGAAACCACTTTCTAGTAACAGATTTATGCTATGGAAGGAGTACGACCTTCGATGGACTTTCATCCATCTCTATATACACAAATACATGAGGCTGCATGACTTGCTCCTTCGTTTTTTCACTGTAAGTCTCCAGGACTCTTAAAGCTAAGAAGGCAAAGAATAAGGGTGGTGGGGTAGGAGACTTCCTGCTAAACATCCAAGACTGAAGCTAGTAGAGCTACTACTAGAAATAGAATGAATTAGAAATAATCCATTCATGAAAAGAAGTGAGGATAGCGTGAGCCTGTCTTGCCTTTTACTTATGCATTCTTTCACCCATTTATCAGACATTATCTTGATTACTTGCTTTATGCCAGGCAATGTGCTAAAGTGCTGAGGATGCAATAAAACATTTAAACCATCCAGCTGGGTAAGTGCTATAATGGATTTATGTGCACCATGTGTCTGGAAGTAATACACATTATTTTAGTGGAAGAGGCTGGCCTTTTACTAAGGCAGCATGAGAAAACCTCCGCCCAAGGTGTCAGAGGTCTGTTTGTCTGTAGGATTTCTAATATTTCCTTACTACAGTAAGTCCTCACTTAACTTCATCAATAGGTTCTTGGAAACTGTGACATTAAGCAAAACTATATATATAGAAATCAATTTTTACCACAGGCACTGATATAAACAAGAGTTAAGTTCCTACAACATATTCCTGGTAACAGAAACATCACCAAACTTCTCAATAAAGAGCCTGAACATTTCTAATGTTGAATATTAAAATAAATGTGAGAAAGTAATAAAAACAAGAAAGATAATTATTTTCCATCCAGCTTATTCCAGTTCAGGGTCACAGAGACCAGAGCTCAGGGCACCAGGCAGCACCCACCCTGGACAGGATGCCCATCTGTCACAGGGCACATCATGCCCGCCCACACTTCCTCAGGCTGAGATGATGCAGACACTCAGTTCACCTCATGTGCACATTTTTGGGATGGGGAAGGAAACCAGAGTGCCCAGAGAAAACCCACGCAGACATGGGGAGAGTGTGCGATCTCCACACAGACAGTGGCCCCTCTGGGAACTGATTTTTTTCCTCATCAATGATATAAGGAAAAAACTTGAATGAAGTGATGTTATTCAAGGACCTGCTATATAATCTTTGCACATATGCAGCTCTAGTTCCAATTTTACCCTCCACTCTCAAGTACAGGAATGTGATCTTATTTCCTTACTACAAAGATCTCTCTGGCCACAGTCTGTTTGCAGGATGGATTGAATAGCAGTGAAATTAGAGGCAAGGAGAGAGGATGCTACTGTTACAACCTTCAGTGGTTCTTTCTTCCTATGGGACAAAATGTAAACTGCTACCCATAACTCACAAGCCCTTGGCTCACAGTCTAGCTGTGTTTTCCATGGTTTTAACCCCTAATCCCTAACACTGTCTGGAAATTTCTACAATATTGGTCTACTCATAGTGTCTCATCCTATGCTCCGACCTACTTGCAGAATGTCATCTCCCTACTTGCTTGCCATCTGCCTTTTAATGCTCAGCAAAATGGTACTTCTTTAGGGAAAGCTTCTCTAACGCCCCTTCCTTATGGCAAACTTAGATATTCCTTCTCTTAGAATGATTCTGAGCTTCAGTAGACACAGTCACAGAGACAGGGCCCTTTGACAACCTCACTGATCCTCTGGGCCAACCAGCTCTGCTGCCTAGTCAGGCTGTGGACTGCTGATGGGAGAAATCAGAGGAGACTGAGGCTGCAGTACAGGGTGACTGGGTGGATGATGGTGCGACAGTTGAAGCAAAGAGCATGAGAAGACTGGCAGACTTTGTGGGAAGATTAGAAGTTCAGGTCCAAAAGTAGTACCATTGCTTTCCTGGAAGTATTTTTTATATTTGCTCCATAATTTTTAAATTTCAAATAAAGAGTAAAATTCATTCAATACTTCCATGTATTTACACCTCAAACAAAAATCTAGACCCTTCTAAAAGAGTAGAAACAGTTGCATAGAAGGACCATTTTTCATAGATTTGATGTTTTTCCCATGCTTTAGGTTTTAGCATGAGGGAACAGGATAGGGAGAAGAGGAATAATTTGTGAAGTCTTAACTAGTCAGAACTGTAAGAGCTTTGCAATCATGTCCATCCTTAACTAATAACTGAAGACTAGTATGTGTTACCACTGTAAATCTTAATCTGAGTTTTTCCCCTTACTCTTTCTTTTTTGCCATTTTACTTAT
Source organism: Tonatia bakeri (assembly GCA_004024845.1). Lineage (NCBI taxonomy): Eukaryota > Metazoa > Chordata > Mammalia > Chiroptera > Phyllostomidae > Tonatia > Tonatia bakeri. The sequence continues at coordinate 110,091 of PVIA01004186.1, forward strand.
GTGAAGATTAGTGATAATAGCTGAAGTTTGAAATGAATGAATGTGGACCTGTATCTCACTGTCACAGATGTATCAAACTGATCACAATTTGCTCTTGTCACCTACATAACTGAGCTATTTCACATGAAGTTCCCTCTGTCTACCCAGGCTTGGAACCTTAGAGTCTCCTCTCCTCCTGCCCCCTATCTCCATCTCTCCTTTTTCTGGGACCTTCAACCTGCTTGCTCCGCACTCTGACCGTGACTTTGACAGCCAGTTATTGTTAAATCCTGAACGTTCTATTTCCATGGTGTTTCTCACATCCACTCCTTTCCTAATACTACTATTGCGTCTCTATAATCCAGCCCCTCATTGCCTTTGGAATTACCAAAATTTGCAATCCCTCTCCACTCCAATTCAACCCAGTGAACAGTTTTCCTTTTTCATAAACTTTTCGTTAAATGAATGAAATATACTCACTCTTCACCCTGGCATTCAGTTTTTAGCTATGTGCCCACAATTCTCCCTTCCAATGTCATAATTCATTACCCTGCTCAGCTTTACATTCTAACTAAATGGCTTAGTCACTGGTCCTCAAACAAGCCTCTCACTCATAAGACCTCGATTCCTTGTAGTTTTACTGAGTGTCCATATCAGATGCCCTCCTCTTTCTTTGAGGCTTTCTTGATTTTGCTCGTAGGTCTGATCTTTCATCTTTTTCAGGAACCCACCCTTGTCACTGGAGATAAGACTTTGAAACCTCAGCTGTGCCATACCTCCATCCCTGCCCCTGCCATTCCCCCACCCCACCCTGTCCAGTGTGGTCACTGAGATCTCTCTTGTATTTCTACAATGTCTCCAGCATTGCTCATTGCTTAATTTGGTCCCTCATTGCCACTGGCTTGGATAGTTCTATCAAAAATGCAGCAGAGTTGATTTCTGCCCTCCTAAAGTTCCTTTGAGGTGTCAGTTCCCTTTGCTCCTTCCTTTGTTACCTCCCAAGCCAGCCTTGACACGGCTACTAACATTCTGTCCAAGGCGCAGATTCTCTCCTGCAGAACTTTCGAGTGTGCGTAGCAGAGAAGGTAAGAGCTCACGCTTTGGAGGCCAGCTCACCACTTCCCAGCTGTTTGGCCTTGGGCAAAGTACTTTCTCATCTCTAAATGGGGCCTGTCGGGAAGCTTAGGGAGCTAATGGATTTTTGTAGAGTGACTTCACAAGGTTAGCTCCAAGTAAATGATAGTGTGACAGGATGTCAAATTCCAAGTTTCAACTGAGACCAAGATAAAATAGTAAATGTGACATCCCAAAAATGTTAGGTGCCAGACCAATACACAGACTTTCAAAGCAGGTGGCCAAAAGCTAGGTAGCTAGTTCTAAAACCTGAAGGATGGGCAAGTAGGGTGGGTGAGTAGGATGGACAAATAGGGTGAAGCAAGTGCAGATAGTTCTGTGAGGAGGTTTGCTTTTTGCAGAAATCCATCCTGTAACTCTGCTGTCACCCCAGGAGGGAGGTTTAGGATGGTGCCACTCCCTCACCTCAAGTCTAACTGGAAAAGGAGAGTGTCTCCATGGGACAATTGGGAAACCTGAATGTGTGGCCCCTGATGAATACTGTCTACTTTATGGTCCCTTGTTATTTAATTGAGGGCTCTGTGTGTGTGTGTGTTTATCAGCCAGGACTTTTCCAGTTGTTAGTGACAGCAACAATACCTGAATTCAGGTGGGAGAGAAAGAGAGGGGTTGGTTGGTTTAATGCTAGAATATCTAACATAACCAAGGGAAGAGTTGAATAAGTGACCTGTGGAACAACAGGGTGCAACTGGGCCTCAGAAGCAGCTGAGGATGAGGACTCCAATGCTTCCAGGACTTCTTTTTCTTGACTTTTGTCTGTTTATGTCTGAATTTTGGCTTTATGATTAAAAAAACTTGGCCAGCAGTAGTCCCAAGCTTCTGACACCACAGGGGACTGGCGCTCTTGACCCAGTTTTGGTTTGGAAAATCCTTACACAACTCTTACACAACTGCTTTGGCCTGGTTGGGGCCTCCCTCAGATGAATCCAGGATGTGAAGCGGAGGCACGGTTCCCAGAGAATTCGATGCCCAGAAGACAGGACCACTAAGCAAACACCCTGTTTATGTTCATCCCTGTGATTTGTCAAGTGTGTCAGCTCCTTGGGCATAACACTGCCTGGTACGAAATGCACCATCCGTTCAGATGTGAAGGAGGGTAAGGGAAATATGTCTTCCTGATGGATGGATGAGGGCAGGGAAAAAACCCTGGGATTGGGACGGAAGGTGAGGCAAAGAAGAAGTGACAGTGGCTTCTTCAGAGTGTCACTCAGGGATTAGCTGTAGGATATCTGTGGGGCCTCAGCAGGTGCTAACTGGGAAGCAGTGGGATGAGGACAGTCCCTGAGTCTGACCAAGGGCCTAGCAGCTGCCACTTAGCTGGGATTTGTACAGATGGGGTACTTTGCATTATGTGTCCCTCCTTCTCCCTTTCCAGTGACCTTCTCACTTCTTATGGACCTCCCCTGCCCCCACCTTACCCTGCCATCCAGGGACTAAGGCACCTTCATTTGCTTATCCTCCCTTCTCAGGTTCACTCTCCTTCACAGGGACCCATTTGATAGACTTATTTCAGGTCCATGTCCCCAGCAGTTGGCTCTCAGAGCAAAAGGATTCCACTCATTCAGTGATTCATTCCCCCCAAACACCTCCATTGAGCTCCCACTGTGCAGGACACTGCAGTGAATGAGGCAGAGGAGCCCTGTGCTCCTGGAGCATGCATTCCAATGGGGGAGAGAGACAGAAATAACACAAATATATAACATTGATTAGTGATAAGGGCTTTGGAGAAAAATAAAACAGAGCAAGGAGATAGTGAGTAGAGTGCTACTTAGGCTGATCAGGGTGGGCTTCTCAGGGCAGGGGCATTTGAGCAGAGACCTAAATGCTGTAGAGACGTGAGCCCTGCTTAGATTGGGGGAAATGGCACTCCATGCAAGGGAGAGTGCAAGATCCCTATGGGAGTATGTGTTTGGCATGTGATGACCAGACCTAAGCGAGGTATTATAGAAGAAGGAAGGCAAATGGCTCTGACAGAACGTGGGACCGGCATTCCACCACCGCTGCACCACCCCTCCACTGTCTCTGGGACTCTGCCCCACTACCTGTCTGGATGAGTGTGGCTTATTTAAGTCCTTGTTGTCGTACTTCCATGCAGCCTGATTTCCTGATAGTTATGGGTATTATTTGTTTTGAGATCCGGTTGTAATTCTTTTTATGGTTGCACAAAGAGGTGAAGCATTTTTACGTACACCTCCATCCTGACTGGATTGGTTAGTATTTTTTTAAATGAGAGAATGGATAAAAATAAAGATAAAATAACAATAACCTGATAGGGAGGGAGTGGAGTGGAGGATACAGGAACAGAAGCTAGGTTTCTTTGTAGATTAGTTTTGATTTTTGAGCCATGTAATAGTTTTTTATAAAACAAAATTAAATGTCATGGGAAAGGCAATCCTTACAAATAAAAAAAAATTACTTTTGAAAAAAGTAAACAAATTTAGAAACATTTTAGAAACAAATGAATCTTTAAAAGCAAACATTTCTAAAAGTAAACATTTTAGAAACAAATGAACTTAACTTGGCATCTGGTTAATGGAATAGAGAAACTATTCCAAATGATTGTAAAACACAAAAATTTGTACCGCCTTTATGAGCTATACCTAAAGGATAAAAATAAAAGTTTCTGGAAAAAATACCTTAAATTGTACCTGGTAGTGTTAATAATGTGATTCTGAGGCTGCTGTACATATACTATAGGATAAGGTAAGTGAGTAATTATGTTGCTGGTAAGGATCAAAGTGTTTGATATGGAAGCAAGAGGATGCAGATATAAGACAGGTAAGTTCAGGAAAAATGCAGTAGTCCTGTGTTTGAATGGAAATTATCAGTTTGAACTCATAATGTATGCTACCTTTAAAATATATTTGTATATTTCCCAGCTCTGTCCACTAAAAAGGTTTGTATACAATACCTAACCCAGTGTAAAGAGCACTTGTCTATATAGCTAAGTACAGCTATAGATTAGGATATTAAAATATGTTGAAATACTTACTAAACAGAGCTGGGGTTGATTGGAGAAATGGTTGATTCCTCACCTGAGGCAAGAAATGGACAGCATGCTCCTGGAACTCCTTGTCATGCTAGAGGTGAGGTAGTCCTCAAAGATGACCAGGACTGTGTCAAAAACACACAGGAGCCAACCCGGCCAGTCAGACTCTCATCAGCCAAAGGTGGACAACGGAGCATTAACAGCAAATGACAATGGATTTAAACCCATCAAATATGTTTGGTGAACTCATAATGACACTTTAAAGACAACACTCAGTGATCTTCTTTGAAGGATAATAAGGGATCATTTTTAACAACAACAACAACAACAAACTTGTTAATGAAGGCAAAGAACAAAGTGTGTATTTTGCCTGTCATACAAAAATGTAGCTTGGGGTAACTACATGGTAGAGAGAAGTAGTTCCTTTTAATGGAAATAATCATGAATAAATGAAGAAGGAATATCATCATGTTGAAAGATTGAATGCCTAATGAAAGAATGAATCCAGGCCTTAAGCATGAAAGGCTGCTAATGCCACAAAAGAGAGACAGCCAGAATTACATAGAGCCCCCGATGGAAGCGCACAACACCATCTAGGAAGGAGTCTTGCCAAACCTGAATCTAGCAAGCCTCTGGATCTAACTGACAGGGGCTAATTGTAATGGAGGAGTGGGTGGAATGACACTGCGGAGTGTCACCAAGAAAATCTAGATTGAGGAAAATGCTAAGGAGCATATATGGTTTCATGGTCAACAATAAGAAAGTGCAAGGAAGAAAGAAAGAGGAGTTGGAGGAGGACCCTATGGATTAAGAGAGATGAGAGGTACCTTAGTTTAAGGAAAACTGTTTAAGGAAAGAGAAGTAGAATGGGCCTGGGGAGGGGATGGGGAGTACAGAGAACCTCTGTGATGTGGTTGGTGATTTATGAACACTGGCAGGATATTTGATGATATTGAGGAATTATTCTTGCTTTTTCGGTTTCATGATGATAGCTATTGTGACTTCAAAATAGAAGCCTTTGTCTCTTAGAGATATATGCTGAAACATTTACTGACGAACTGACGGGATGTCAGCCATCTGCTCCAAAATAACCTGGAGTGAGTGGGAGAGTGGGTGGGGACCTGGGGCAGGGGTTCTCAGTCTTGAACTCGCATCAGACTCACCTGGAGGGCTCATTAAATTATAAATACTGATCCCTCCTTCAGAGTTTTTGATTCAGCCTCGGGTATAGCCCAAGAATTTGCCTTTCTAACGAGTTCCCATGTGGCATTAATGCTGCTGTTGGTCTGGGAACCACTCTGAGACCCACTGACAGGGAGGAAACAAGAGTTATTGCAAGTTATTCTTGCACCTGGGTGGTGGGTACATGAAAGCTCATTATAGCATTCTGCCTACTTCTGAACATATTTGAAATTTTCTATAATAAACAGACTTAAGTGATCCAAAAAGACACATAGAATGAGGGAAGCCTTTGATAACCCATCATTGTAATGGGAATATCTATGCTTGTTAGTTAATAAAACAGACTTGGCTACAGGCCTCTGAGTTGAAAGGGGCACATCTGCTCCTGCCCAGGCGGAGGTGAGTGCATCAGCTCAGCTGTTAACCCTCTTAGAGCACTGCCCGGCCTGAGGGGCAGGGAAGTGGTCTTTGTCTGAAGTGTCTACGTCACAAGAGGCAAACACACGGCCTGTGGGCCAAATCCAGCCCTCCACCTTGTTTTATCTGGCCTGGCACCTTGTTTCTACCTGGATGCAGAGCTGAGCTCTCACTTAACTGTTAAGGGTAGTTACATTTATGCAGTCCTAAAATTTATAGTTGGCCCTTCGAAGGCAACCGGAAGGCTGGTGTGGCCCCCAGTGAAAATGAGTTTGACATCCCTGATCTGTATCATGTTGCTTTCATTTCCTCAACTGGTCAGTCACAGGAAGAGCAGTGGTTTGGATGAATACTAAGACTTTCTGGCCACTTCACCTGGGAAGGATGTTCTTGAGCATAGCTGTGCTAGTGGGTTCATCTGTCAGAGACAAGGTGGTTACTGAACTCAGAGCCCATGTGTCTTCCTGCAAGGACCTTCCTAACATGGAAGCCATCTCTTCTATCTCTTCTAAGAGATGGATCAGGAGCCATCTCTTGTGGTTGGAGTCCCTTCACTTACCTGTTAAGATTCATCCATTTATTTATCCATTCGTACTCCAGATATTTATTAGTGTACCTACTAAGTGCAAGGCATTTTCTGGCCCCTAAGAATACAGCAGGGAACAGAATGGGCAAAAATCTCTGCTTTTGTGGAGATTAAATTCTGGTTGGGGAAATAAGCAATTAACAAGTAAAGAACTACAGTATATGAACAGAGTAATTTCAAACAGTGAAAGGTGTTATGAATTCAAGTGAAGACATGAGGGTAGTGACTGATGCTGTGTGTATGTCCATGCACACATGCACACACACATGTGTACACATGTTTTATTTTAGATGATCAGGGAAGACTTCTCCAAGGAGATGATATCTGAGCTGAGAGCTGGATGAGAAGAAGGAGCCAGCCACCATGAGAGACCTGGGTATTTTTAGACAAAGTCAGGAGTGAGTTCAAGGTTCTAAGATGAGCTTGGCATTTTCTTGGATGCCAAGAAGACCAGTGGGCCTGGAACATGGAGAGCAAAGGGAAAGTGGTACAAGGTGACAAGTGAAAGGAGACAGGAGCCAGGACATGTTGGGCATTGTGGGCATCAGCCAGGGTGCTTACCTACCGTAGACACCTCCATGGCTGCCAACCATCCCCCAGCTGTAAGAAGTGTTTTCTCTAGAGAAACAGGGCTCTTTTTAAACTGAGAAGTCTTAGGGGCCCTGGTCTATAGGAAAATGAGTGTTTTGTATAGCCAATTGAATTGTAGATCAAATTTGTTGCACCTGCCTATTAAAAAACAATAATTTCATTTCAGAATCACTATATGGTCTTGATGCCTTATAATTCCAGCTTAAAAACACCATATACTCAACTAAAGATTCAGTCCCCTGTTGAAATACAGATTCCTCTGTGATGGGTAACGCTATGAGTTATCAGTCACATCATACTAATATAAATGAATTGATAGCTGTGTCCTTGAAAAGACATTTTAAAAAATAAAAGTGTAAACTTGGTGGGTTCTTGAGCATAGGAAGGAATCTTCAGGGCAGAAACAAATGAGAAAGGAGAAACTGAGGATACGTCAGAAAAACTACCTATTTTACAGTTTTGAGCTGTGCTCTGCTTCCTGGATAGGCTAATGTCCTCCTGCCAAGACATTATAGCAAGGCTCTTTTTCTTGAAATAACACATCTGTGTCTTTTAATAGCTCTTTCCTAAATAGGAAGTGTGAAATAATTCGCAGAGCCCAGTGATTACAGTGCATTGCTCCTACTGCCCTGATGCTCCTTGATCAGCTTTGGACATGCACGCTGGATTTAACGTCTGCGGGCGAATGTTTTAATGACAATGAAATGTGGTGTGCTAGAGGCAACTCGAACAGCTGGTGTGAATAGATTACAGGCATCGCTTTCCAACTTTGCGTTCAAGTGACTTCATATTGGTTGCCTCAGGTCAGCGATGATAAGATTATTTACACCACAGAAAGAAAACGCTACATGTTGGGCTTTTTTTTTTTTTTTCAGAGAGCTGACTCTTAAACACCAGCTTGCCACTTCCATGAAACCTTAAAAAAATATATTTTAGCATATGCCATGGCATATGAAAAAAACAGCCATTTCTTTGTTTTGCCTCTTAAATTAATGATATTCAGAATGGTATTCTTGTGTACAATTTAGCTATATTTATGTATATACAGATCCCATTAACTTTCTCAGAAACTTTGCCTGGCATTCCATGGTTGACCAGAGAGACACTAAGGGCCCCTCATGGGTTTGGGTATCTGACCCTTGCTGCCTTGTCTACCCCTGACTCCAGTCAAATTTAACCTTCAATGTGCCTTGTCCCCCACGTACCCTTTTTTTTTCTTCTGGATGTTTCTACTCTGTTGCCCTACCTGGAGGGTTCTCCTCACCACCTCTCTGTCTAATGAAGTCTTATCCATACTTCAAGATCAGGGCAGAGGTCGTGTTCCCCTTGACGCCTTCCTGTGCACTGCCATAGCTTCCTTCGTTGTCCGTTGCTCTTTCTCCAGCGCTCCCACCGAATGCCGGCTGTCCTTCCACAGACACCACTGCCTCACTGAGTAGGTGCTTGTCTGCATGTTGCATCTCCTCCCCTGGAATGTAAGTCCCTTGAGGATTGTGAATTTCACTTATTCATCATTTAATCTTTCATAGCATCTGGTGCAGAGCTTTGCACACAGTTACTACTCTGACAGGGTTAGTTCAGTTATCTGCATGTATGACTTCAGATTCCCCACTGTGCCCTGGACAGCACAGTAAGTGACATGCACACACAGTTTCATCAGTCTAAATATTTGTACTTGTGGACTGATTTCATGTAGCATAGGAAATGCGTTATTGAGGGAAACCCTAGGCTCAAATGTAGCCCAGTGAGGACCAATGACAAAACTTCTACCTTCAGTGAGAAATGTCACCTTTCTCACCTGCGCGCAAAGTTGGACCACTTTGTTCACTCGTGTTAGACAGGTACCCATCTGTTACAATCATGACACTCTGGTGGCCACTGAAGATGCAACTGTACTCCTCCTGGGGCCAGATCCTGCTAGGAGTGGGGCCACTCCTCCTGTTAGTGAGTTCTATGGTAGTTTTACATCTAATAATGAAATGAAAACTAATCTGGCATTTTTTTCTTTTCTCCTTCCTACTGTGATGTGAAAGAAGGCTATTCCTCATCCATCATTCATTCGTTAAGCAATGACTGCATTCTCATGCCAGGCACTCTGCTAAAGGCTCAAGATCTAAAGGTGAATTATCCACTGTCCTGCCTTTCAAGGGCTCACAATCAGAAAAAGGGAATAAGCATCAGGACGTGTTCAAAGTCTCAGACGAAATAGAGCCCCGAAGCTCTGACAGTGACCCACATCTATGTGCTTGCCCCTTAGATTCTGCCATCTGTTCCCACATGAAACGTTTGCTATAACTCTTTTCCACGAGCCTCTTTTGGTTTGAATGACCTTGGAGACAGCCTGAAATGCCGAGCGTGGAAGAGTGCTTTTAGAGTTACTGGTCTGCACTTATGGTCTTCAAATAGAATTTCACAAACCTCTAATTATCTCCTCTTACCAGGCTGCCTAAATGACTGACGACTAGCTCTTTAGTCACTCCAAGAATGGATTTCTATTCAGCTGGTGCCTGGGATGTATTAGGATGCCCAGAACATGTGTGGCTGCTGTGAGCAGTACAGGGCGATTAACAGAAGGCAAGCAATTTGCAAAATGTCTCAACTTCCTGCTCATCTCTGAGACAGAAAAATTGTCACACCTTAACCTCAGGAGGCTCATCTGCAGAATTCTTTTCCCCCCACACCTCCTCCCCGAAACAGAGCCTCTGGTCTCAGCCTCTCGTCCTAGCTTTTTGCAAACATAAGCACTCGGCTAAAACAACAGCTATGACTCAGTTCCTAGCTAGCGCTGCCTGAATTGATTTACTCTGAGTTCAGATTTAGCACCTAATCATGTTCAATTTGCTCCACTGCACTGCCTAGAGATAAAAGGCATGGGGGGAAAAAATAGCTTCAGCCTGTGTCAGTCTTTGTGGTGATGTCATTGCCATGAGAAAGCCGGCCCTTCCTTACTCTGCTGTGCTGCCTCAGACGCGGCAGGCTGTGTGCGTGCAGAGGGAGTGGGCTCCAGGTGCCGAGCTCCGGCGGTGTCCAGGGCAAGGCAGCACCACCGGCCACAGCAACATCCACCTGGAGGCTCTGCCCATCACCCTGTCACGCACGACTCGGAGGCTGCCTAACTCTTTTGAAAATCAGGAGGGGGAATGCCAGCCCCTAGCATGGACTGTGATGTTTCCACTCTGGTCGCCTGTGTGGTGGATGTCGAGGTCTTTACCAATCAGGAGGTTAAGGTATGCACCTGCAATCTCATTTTTCATTATTGCTTTTTCCCGAAGCCTGAAGCAGTGTGGCAGAGCCTTTTTAGCTTAAGGGAACAAGACTTTGTTGAACAGTTTTCAGCTCATGGTCTGTGCTAAAAATGCATGTTGTGAGTGCATGGCTGTATTAATTAGAGTAAGTTAGAAGAGGGACTAGCACATTAATTTTGAATGCAATAAAGTCTACCATTGTCTGTTTTTTCCTGCCTTTTCTATTAGGTGATTTCACAGCAGACATGTTTTTGTAGTCTCATATCTGTGTCAATAAGGAGAATTTGTCACTCCTTAATGTTGAGAGGGGTTTTGAATCAGTAATTAAAGGATGAAAGCACACAAAATAAACCTCGCACCCAGCACACCCTGCTAGTGGGACAGTAACCCCTTCATGGCATGTCACTTAAAGATGCCACGACGTGGTCTTCAGATTGAACAAAAGCTCTTCTAAGGATGGCAGTTTCAATCTCCAGCTCCCTAGAAATCAAACTTGCTGCCTAAATTTTAATTTTTTTTTTTTTTTGTCAAGCAAAGGAAGCAAGTCATTTCCCTGAGCAGTTGTCCAAAAGAAAGTTCAGGGATAAATAAATTTTGCATCTTTAAGACTTTGTACTCCATGGCACTGGTCCTCACTGACTGCCTGCAGAATTGTATAATTGTCATGGGTCATTGTCCCCTGATGGCATTCATTCTCTTTTATTTTCCCACTTGGCTTTATATTATGAAAAAGATTCCATGCTTATGAAATGAGAATTTTGATTTCGTCTCTCATACTTAATGTAAGAACGAGCAGAAGCTTCTTATTTAGACAGTTTACCCCCCCACACAGGACAGTTACTCATTTTGTGTGAGAGGAAGAAAAGGGGAATTACATTGCATAATCATTTTCCATCCTTGCCTTAGTCTTTACTTAAAGGAAGACCTTGAATTCTCTGTTGCTGAGTGTGCGGGTGATACCCTGGTACTTCCCAGGTGGGGATTTATATGTTCACTAGCGTAACGCCTGGCTCTGTCACTCAAGATCTGGGTTTTGAACATTCTTTTGAAATAGATTTAAAAAATTGGATTTGTTGTTTCTGCACATTTTAAATGTGTGGTCCTTTGTTTACCAACTGTTATGACAATGCCATAGAAGTGTCTGCCATCTGTCATACTGAGGTCAGAAAATTAGAATATAATGGTTTACTACTACCTATGGTTGCACTGGAATGGAAATGTGCATGCAAAGACTCACCGTCCTTCAGGTCGTACCTGCCATAGCACTTCAGAAGGAAGAGCAGTCACCAAAGCCCGTCCAGTTTAGAAACAATTTTAAATTTGCTGTGGGTAACTGGGTAGAGAGACATCTTCCACCAACTGCTGGAACAGAATTAAAACTCCGTAGCTCTCTTCTGTCCTCAACAGTTCTGCTGTTTACATGTTTGCTCTGCAGACATCATAAGAGAGTCTAAACTTTTTTGGTTCAAGAAATGATCATGAAAAAATATTGATCAGGCATGTGCAATATGCCAGGCATTATGCTTATACAGAAAGGAGTTTAACATATGCTTATAGGACCTGTGTATCTGTGAGATAGACATAAAAATAACCACTCACCTAATATTTCTTAAAGACAGAGACTGTCTTGTGGAATTAAAGAAACATAATCTTCTTCCAGCTGGTTGTACTTGAGTGGTTGGGATGGCTTCACAGAGAAAATAGTATTTGGACTTGATGATGAGTAGATTTTGACAGAGAAAGAGGGAAGGCCTGGGGATGTGGAGGCATTCCATTTTGCAGTAGAGTGAGTCAATGAATTTGACTGCAGTAGGATCTGAGAGATGGGAGGGAAAGCAGAGGGAGGAAGGTGAGTCAGGACCAGATTATGGAGCAGTTAATACCGTTCATCAGAAATCTGTTGGGTTTTTCTGGGAAGACTCCCACTGGTAAGATGTCTTATATGTCCTTACTACCAAAAAGCTTTAAATCACAATGGATGTCTCTTCAGGGCAATTTACCTAATCTTTCCATGCCTTAGTTTTCTCATCTGTAATATGGGGATAATAGTACTTTCTATTATTGCCTTGGTAAGAGGATTAAAGTAAATTATACATGTAAAAATTTTAACACAGTGCTTGACACATATTTAGTGTTTAATGAATGTTACCTATTGTCATCATCATTGTCATCTTTTTAGACATTCTTTGAAGGTGATGGGTCACTTTTTTTGCCACCAGTTTATTGGAATGTCCTAATCCTGAGTTTGCAATGACAATCCAGGACATAACAGATGTTAACATGAACACACATGCATGACACACCCTAGCAATTTAGAAAACATAACCCTTCCTTTCAGGCATTTAATCATTTAGGGTAAAACAGTGACATTATTACCAGGCTAAGATTTACTTCGTGCTTACCAGAAAGGGAAAAAAATGAACAAAGTAAGGTAGGCCAAAGAGGTTTGTTGAGAAAGCCTGTATGTTCCTTGTTCAAAAGTGGGCATTGCTCATTGTCATGTTCAAATGCAAAAGTCTGACATCCAAGTTTCCCCAAAGGTAAACTTCATTAATTGCCAGATACCTGGCAGAACCAGAGTTCTTTTCCTCAATGTCTTTAATATTTGCTGTCAGAGAAAAGGGCAGCCTCTTTGAACGTTTGACTTACCTGCTTGCATCCAGCTTGCCTGATCTCAGTCTCTGTACAGACCCTGCCCTTCTACATGTAGCCCCCATGGAAAAGCAGCCACCTGGGGTAGGCAACCAGTAAGCACCCTTTGTAAACACAGCGGTTTATTTGAAAGGGGCGGAGGCCTGTGCAAATTCAGTGTCTGATCTTGACTTAGAAAGCCTTATCTTCAGTGGAGGATGTTAGCTGGTTGAACCAGGGGCCCTTCAGACACCAATTTCCTAAATTTTGCCAAGCTGCTAGGGTGATAGTACTAAAGAGAGAAGGAAGTCAGGCAAATGGAGTTCTGCCATATTTGTCTGGAGAAAGCTCCAGAAATTCCATTAGTGGTGTCATGAATTTGGCAGTCTGTTTCATGGCATGAGTACTCAGGGAGATGAAGAAACGTGGAGCTCTTAATAGAGGAAAAGTGATATGATGAACCGAAGTGTGTGTGTACATGTGCGGGGTTGATTTTTCTCAGTACTCTCCTTACCTTTATGAAAACAGTCTTCTCTCTCCCCAAGGAGCCAAACTCTTGGGAAAATGAAAGGGATCTAAACATGGGTAATGAAATTTATGTTTTATGTTAGTCCAGTGGTTCTTAAACCTGATTTCATTTTGGTATCATGTGGAGAGCTTTTAAAAATATTGATGCTGCCCAGGCCGCATGCCCAGAACTTCTACTTTGGCTGATCTGAAAGGAGCCTGGTCGCAGATTATCACATAAAGTCACATAAAGTCAGCGTCTGTGTCATGGCTCTCCTGGACACAGGCAGGTGTGGGTGGTGTCAGCCCCGAGCTGCTGCAGTAACCTCCGCTTAAAGACCTTGCTCCGAATCCCCCGAATGGAGATTTGCTATGTGCAGTTGGCGAAGCAATGTCTCTGAGCTCTCCCTGTGTTGAGACTTACCTAACAGTGCTGGGTTGTAACACCAAGAAAGAGAGGAGATCGGGCAGATGCAGTTCTGCCATATGTGTCTTTCTCTAGAAATTCCATTGGCCACTTTTGAATGGATGGCCAGTACAAGCATCTCTGGGGAGGGACAGTTTAATAAATATCACTGTTCCAATATCACTCAGAAGTGAGTGAAAGAGCCATGAGTTGACTTGTGGGGAAAGCTTTTCAGCAGAGGGAACAGTTGTTCCGAAGAGAGACAGTCTTACCTGATGTATTCTTATCCAGCCTCTTTTAACTTATTTTAATTATTTATTAATTCTGGAACCTACTGAGGCTATCACTATCCTATGGCATATTTTATTTTATATTTTAAAGATGTGTCTTTTTAGAAATTGTGCTTAACCTAATTCCTGCATGCTGTATTTTAAGCCTGTTTGTTTCCATAGGGGAGGGAGAAATATAAGCGGATATTCATTCTCAGCATAATAATTCTTTATATGCTGAAATCTTAGGATTTTTCTTTCTCCTTCTGAAAAGCCAAGGTCCTTTTAAAGTGACTCATAGTCCTACTTTCTCTCCTCTGTCTTTGAGACTAATCCATATTACCTTGGGAAAGTCTGTTAACCCTTCTAGACATAATGAGAAAAATATTCAACTGCTTTGTATTTGTTTTCCTTTTCACACAGTAGTATGATGACTGACTCATAGTCTGTGTCATGCTGCAGGGTGAGCTATGAAAAAGACCCATGCTGCAGGGTGAGCTATGAAACAAGTAACTGCAGTTTGGAGTTACTTGTTTTGTTTGGTGGGAGTCGTAAGAGAAGAAGGGTGGAGCAGAGTTGGTGTCACACATCTCGCACCCTGGTTTGAAGAGAGACAAGTGACACACATAGGAACTGAGTGTTGGGAACTGATTTGGAAAGGAAGCTTGTGGGTATTTGCCAGGAGAGCTGGTCAACCATGCCTACTTCTTATGCTTATTGCAAATGCAGTGCTGGGGAGAGGACCTGGCAGCAGCCCCGACCTTAGGGCTCTGCGGAACTCTAATGCTCTTTCAGCATCTTCAAAAACCACGTGTTCACTCAGTAGCATAGAGGACTCTGAGTTGCAGGTGATTCAGTTCTCAAAGATTGAAACCCCCTAGAGATTTATGGTAACTTTTAGTAACCACAATGCTAACTTAACAGAAACTCTCATTTTCTGTTCAATGACTGTGATATTAAAAAATATTTATTACATATCTCCAGACCACCTTTTAGTTTCCGAAAACCAACAGGGAGCATGTGGGAGGATGGGGGCTGGGAGTGTGGGGGGTACGTCACAACAGATACTAACGCCCGAGCAAACAAACACTTGCTCTTCCTCTCACAATAAAATAGGTGAGAATTGAAGCCATTTTGGAAATAAATGGATTATGCAAAACTGACTGTTAAAAATTAAGCATAAGAAATACTGTAACAATCTTAAAATTCTTAAACATGCAATATAAAACATTTTCTTGCCTCTGAAGAAAGTAGCCATCATTTTTCACATTGTGAGAAGTGATTTTATGCAAATAATAGATGCTCCCTGAGAAG
Source organism: Tonatia bakeri (assembly GCA_004024845.1). Classification (NCBI taxonomy): domain Eukaryota; kingdom Metazoa; phylum Chordata; class Mammalia; order Chiroptera; family Phyllostomidae; genus Tonatia; species Tonatia bakeri. The sequence continues at coordinate 125,341 of PVIA01004186.1, forward strand.
GAGGTTAATAGGCAGATTTCTCAGCCACCTGCTGTGTTCTGGAAGACAAGGTATGATCTTCAGCTAATGACATTGTTCAGCAGGAAAGTCAACTAAAAACTCTCTTGTCTGTTTAGAGTCTTTGAACTTTTGGAAAGTAACTGAGACACTGACAGATGCTTTAACTTGGTGTCAGATTTATTTAAAAACAACAAAACAGCATCTTCATTAATGCTGTTCTCCTAAAGACATAGTGTTACAGAACAAACCAAGGGGGCCTGGAATGATAATACTCTTATGGAAAGAGACTCAGTCCGTCTTGTCCACCGCTTTAAAGGGAAGATATCTCTCAATGCCAGAGATTCATGAAAAGGAAAGGGAAACGTTTACTTAGTGCTATACAAACTCTTAAAGTCCCTTAAAACACCCACAAACGCACACAGTCCTTCCTTCCCCCTTGCCCAGTCTGGGGTACCGTATCTCAGGAAAGGAAATAGAAGTCCAGTCTCAGGCCATGTCTGGTTATTCCCAGTAATCCGTGCTCAGCTGGTAGGCCTCTCTCGGTTCTCGGCACCATCAGCTGTGTCGCCGGAATCTCTGCTAAAGCCGGGTGATGGTTACCCCTACTACTGCTGTGGGGGTCCCCACTCTAGCAAAGGTGCGTGGTCCTCTTTCCACTGCTCCAGCCATGTGGTCCTTTCTCCACCACTCCAGCCACGTGGTCCTCTCTCCCCCAGGACCACGGGAGTCCCCACTCAGCCAAATCCGCATGGTTCTCTCCTCTATGGCTGCCGTGTCTGGGTTTAAATCCCCACGCCAGTCTTCCTCCGCAGCCCTATTTCCGACTCCTACACTCGGCCACACTTACCCTCAATCTGCTGTCCTTTCCAGCTTTTCTGGTCACCATCATGGGTCTGGGCAAGTGTCACCTCATGTCCTGGAACCAATCTCCTCTGAGCTCCCACGCAAGCGCTGTAACTCAGGGGACCTGTCCCCCAGTCACATCTTTGGGAGGTGTCCCTTTCCATCCCCCTGGCCCAGAGCATGGCCATAGCTATTTAGCATGTTCTAGCAACCGGCCCAAGGCTATAGGTATGTTAAATGACCATGCCATGGATTAGCTGCAAAGCTGCCCTGCATGTTCTAGCTCTGTGTGCCCCTTCCCCCAACTCACACCTGTGGGGGGGAAGGGGTAAAAAAAAAATCTTAGAATCTCCTGGACACCTTGAGTTCTGGGCCCCATTTCAAATGTCCATTTGGGGTCCCCCCCTCTTGCCTGCACCCTGTAACAATAGATTTTAATGTAAAAACTCAGGGAGTTCCATTTACATTCTTATTGATGCTATTTGAGTACCACTATCAGTAATTTATAATGGGCTTTTTAGTACTTTCTCGTGAAGCTTAGAGTTGACACGTAAGAAAGGACCTGATAGCATAAACTGTATCCCTTTGAGTGTTTAGGTTGTAAGCTTAGTAGGCATTGCAACTTTGTGGTTAATAGCCCAGGCTTCCAAGGTCTTAAATTCTCCAACCCATGCCTGGCCCAGTATGTCTTTACATAAAGGGATAATTTCTTGGTGTATTCTTGATGTAAAGGGAATGTAGCCTTTCCCAGCTCTAAATCTAAGCTGTTTCTAAAATACAACGTAAACATATAGAGATCATATAATGATGATTTCAAGCAGAGAAAAAGTTATATACTGTCCACTTCATCTAGAATGGAGAATTTATTTTAAAAGTATTTGAGAGTAAAATATCCACCAAGTCAGACCTTCCCTAGAAAATATTTACTACATGGGCTTTCATATTCCTCTTTTAGGGCAAATGTATTGGGGGGAGTTTTATGTATATATATATGTGTATGTGTGTGTGTATATATATGTATATATACACACACATACATAATTATAGAGTATATATATGTATATATTTACACATATAATTATATATGAAATATAGAAGTATACATATAGAAATATACATATGAAAATGTATGCATGTATCTACTCTATATTTCTCTTTTCCCCATGGTCCTGGGGGGTTTTCTCTGTTTGACTCTGGTCAATCTAAGTAGCTGTTATGAACTACATTTCTACATTTAGAGCCTGGAGAAGGCTCCTGGCAAAATAATTGAACAGAAACCTAAACAATTGCTAAACAATTCATTTGTGGGGAAAATACTATGAAATTAGCCTTTTTTAAATTGTTATAATATCAAAGAGATGTTTACATCCTTATAGTCTAATAGCATAATTACTTTCTCCAGAATCTAACATACAAGCTCTGAACTATGAGCATTTTTTAAAGGCTTTTGAAAAGATCTTGACCTTTGAACTTCCAGAAAGATGATGTTACCAAATCTACCCTTCACCTGCTAGATTGGACTATGGACCAGGTTCATGCCTCCCCACCCCTCTGCCCTGCCGCCAAAGAGCATCTTCTACTTGTCCCAATTATAGAGTAGTTTTCTGCTTAGCTGTAAGATCCATTGCCCAGTTTCCAGTGGTTCTAAAGGATATGCAAACTGTGTTCATGCTGTGCTCCAAAGATTTGACCTTGGAGGGGGCATTTACTAAATTAAGCATTAAACCATCCCACATGATGACAAACATAAACCCCCAGAGACATTCATCTCTATTGATCAATATTATATGTTATCAAGACGGGCAATTTAAAACACTCTAACAGCTCTTTCCATTTACTAAATATCTGTAAGTACCAGGTGCATGGCACATACCATGTACTCCTTGTCATCCTCATAATAGCCTAAGGCATCTATTTATCTGCCCCATTATAAACAGGTTCTGGATCAGGGAAGTTAAACTTTTGCACAAGATCACACAGCTATTGACAGAAGCAGAACTCAAACTGTAGTCTGCTTCACTTTTTCCACTACCAAAATATCCCTAAGGATCAATTGACAAACTGTCAATCTGTCAATCAGTTAATGGGGGGAAAGATGTAACTCTTAGAACATAAGACAATGAGCTCATGTATAATATTTACTCTAGTGTTCAAAACACTGTTTTAGAGCCCTGGCTGGGTAGCACAGTTAATTAGAGTGTTGTACCTATACACCAAGTTTGTGGGTTCGATCCCTGGTCAGTGCACATACAAGAATCAACCAATAAATGCATAAATAAGTGGAACAACAAATCTGTCTCCATTCCTCTCTCTCTCTAAAATCAATAAATAAATTTAAAACAAATTTTAAAGACATCACAAAAAACACATTGCTTTTGTCCCCTTTTCTTGAATTATTTTTTAATTTTTTTTGTTCAATTACAGTTGTCCCCGTTTCCCCCTCATTACTCTCCTCTGCCCTACCCCCTCCCCACCTTCCACTTTTAATCCTCCTCCCATTGTCTTTGCCAATGGGTTCTTTATCCACGTTCCTTGACTTGACCCTCCCGCTTCTTTCCCTGGTTTTCCTCCTCCTCTGACCCCATCACTGTCAGTTTGTTCTTTATTTCCATGTCTCTGGTTCTATTTTGCTTGCCTGTTTGTTTTGTTGATTAGGTTCTATTGCTTATCAGAGGTGGGAGTACTACTTTTACCTACATCAGTAGTTGAGATCATTTCATTTTTCTCAATACATTTAACATTGTTTCAATTCTAGGTATAGCATCTGTTTTGGATTTTGTTTCAATTTTTTAAAAAAATATTAATTATGCCATCTCATTGGAACACAAAAAAATCTGCTAGAAGAGCCAGGACCCACCAACCAACTGATGAGACCTGGTGTGAGAACTCCTCCACCTCTTCCTTGATGTGTCCCAATTTTCTCTGTTGACTTGGTGAATGGCAATCTATGAAGAATTGTAGGAACATGGTAGTAAAACTTAACTGTAATAATTATAACATTATACTTTTAGACAGTGCTTTTGGAGTTATACAAAACTCAGCTTTCTCACAGGAGATCTCCGAGGTGAGCAAGACCACACAATTCATAAGGGGAAACTTGGACTGGGATTCTGTTTATGACACAAGATCTGGGTGTATTATTATAGCCTGCGTCACTAGTTTGCCTGATAGAATTGATTTTGTTCTCGGTGACTTCACTGTGGCTTTAGGCATGGACGCAGTCATCTCAGGTCACCTTTCCTGGAACAGGATGTGCAAGCGATGAGCACACTTAGTAATAACGATAATGTATTGAGCACTTACTATTTGTCAGGCACTACGCAAAGTGCGTTTATTCATTCATTTATACATCAAATATGTATTGAGTGTGTTCCATATTCAAGGCCTCTCACTGGGCTCTGGAGATGTAGAGCAGAACAGTCCATTGGGTACAAGAGCTTGTGCTCCGTCATGCCGTGCTGCCCTTTATTTCCCTCAGTTCCGCTTTTCCCAAAAGGGACAATGCTGTTTCGACCTCTAAAAACATCTCCTTGGCTGACATAGGGTGTGTGAGAAGGAAGCAAGCAAACTCAGCCTCCAAGTCAGACATCCTGATTAGAATTCTCTATTTGCCCACTCGGCCATTTACTGTGTGACCCTGAGCAAGGGTCCCTACCTGCCTGCCTCAGTTTCCTCAACTACCAAGTGAAGAAATAGTGTGTACCTTGTAGGTTGGCAGTGAGGATTAAATGCACCTGAGTCTGTAAGAAAGCTAACAGTGACTGGCAGACAGAACATGCGCAAGTAAGGTTAGCCCTTGTCATTGTCATCATCATCTCCATTATTGTTATCGGTAGCAGACTTCTTAGGTGAGGTTTTGAGTTTTCTTGCAGGGCACCTTATTTTACCTGCAATTTTCAACTCATTTTTGCACAGGGGCAGCAGTGACATACCTCAGTGACACTCTGAGGTCACAGAATCAGAGTGCAGAGCAACTGGCTAATAAGCAAGGGAGTGAGGAACCACAGAGCTCAAGCTATGTCTCCTCCCTTGTCTGTGACTTCTCTTGTCTTCTCCAAGTCTTCCAACTGTGCCTGGGTAAGGGATCCCTTCAAAGCACTTGGCACCAGGAAATAAGGGGTCTGCATAAACAGAAAGTGTCCTCTGCAGCCATTAGTGGGGCGAAGGAGGGGTATAGAGATAAAGCCCCAAGGAAGTTGCTGATGTTGATTGAGTTAATGGAAAGGGAAGGAGCCTGAGTAAGCCTCCCACCCACACCTGGCCAAAAGTCAGAGGCTCAGTGCCTCTCATCTCAGAATAAAACCCAAGTCCTTGCTGCAGTCCTCAAGGCCCATTAGACTTTGCCCCAGCTGCCCTGCCTATCTCATTTCCTCCCATTCAGCTCTAGCCACCCTGCTTCCTGCACAAGCCAGCATCCCCTTGAACTCGAATTGCTGTGCCCTCTGCCTGGAATGCTCTTCCTCCTGGCATCCACCTGGCTTACTCCTCATTCATCATAGAGCTCTTTCTTGACTGCTGACTCTAAAATAGCACTGCCTGCTGGTCACTTTCCACCCCTCACCCTTACTTGTGTTTCAGCACAGCACAATCACAAGGTGACATATTCTATTTGTTGGTTCATTTCTATCCCCCTCCCTCTACTCCCGAATGCAAGTTTCAGGAGGTCAGGGGCTTTCCCCTTCATCCACTTCTGAGTTCCTAGAGACTCCATGCAGTAACATCAAGAAAATGTGTTAACAAACATGATAGACTCCAATTCTCAGTAACCTTGAACATGCTAGTACACCACCTTCTTCAAAAGGGATGGTCCAGATTTCTAGACCCAAGGCCAGGTTTATATGGCAGAATACATAGGTTTTCAGACAAGATGCCCATTAAGGAAAACAGAGATTGAGCTCAGAATCAATTTCAAAATATATTTACATCTGTCTTTGAACAGGAATTTTAAATGGAGTTATAGACTCATTTCATCACAGTAATGTTAAATTGTAATTGCAGTATTTTTAATATTTACCTTTGCTTCCCATCTCTACTTTTACACTGTGGAGATAGGTGGAACTTAGATTAATTACCCAAGCTGAGCTCAATTTCTCTTTTGCTTAATAGACATTTTGCCCTAGAAACTGTATTCTGCCATGCACACCTATCTCTGACTGTTTATTAAGTTGTATCATAAAACTAGTAAACAATTCCATGGTACTTAATAAAAATGAAGACAAAAACTAAGTTAAACATTCTACTGTCCATTGCATGAATGAATAAGCAGCAGGTCTGAATTATTAATGAGAGGGATAGTGGATGGTCTATTTTATATTCTCATTTTGTAAGAAAAAGTGCTCAGCAAACTAATGTTGTAGTGTAATGCTCAGCAAAATAATATTCTATATATAAATAACACTTAGCATCAACAACAATGACACTTATATAAACCTCAGAAGACTTGAACCCTCTTTAAGTGAATGCTTCCTCATTTCACCCTGCTGATGTAGGGGGAAGTAGTATGCACCGAACTATTAATCCAGTCAATACAGAGATTAAATTTTGCTCCTTTTGACTCTGCATTTTTATTACATAGTTCTTGAAGGTGGAAGCAAGAAGCAACTTGATTTCATGGTTTACTGGAAAACAACTTAGTCTTTGGAAGCAGGAAGTCCTGAATTCACACTACTTCTTATTTATGACTTTCTTCATACGTACAGAAAGATGCAGATTTATCTTAAGGGGCTGTTAGAATGCAAGTGATCAATAAATTATCACTGATGCATGTGTACAGCATTATCGAGGCATCTCGTCCATTCATTCCACCTTTAGCAAACATGACAGAGCCATTGTTAGGTAGTAGGTACTGCTTTAACCCTTGGGGATTCAGGAGTGGAGCGATGCCTTCTGCCCTCAAGGGGTTCATAGTCTGATAGTAGAGGGGTGAAGGTTGGGAACAGATACATGGGATTTAGAAAATGCCATGGTTTGAGTAAGCCTAGAGGGGGGTGGTCAGGGATGACAAAGAATTACCCACAGAGGTAAATCTTGAATTACAGCTTGACAGGTTAAGTAGGTGTTGGACAGGTGAAGGAAACATGGAAGTAGGAAAGGGCACCTCTGGGAGAAGAGGAGGGGACCTGCACCAAAGCAGAAGTGCCGGGGAGAGTGGTGACTTCTAGGAAGTAGAGGGCTGGGTGGATGTGGATTATACAGAGGCTGGGCCCACATTCTGAAGGAGCCTGGACCTTATCGATTGGACTATGGGAAGCATCTTCAGCAGTATACAGACCAGGTGACCATCCACCTGGTCTCACAGTGGCCATCTCTAGTTGTAGTGTGAGTGTGGCTGCACAGAGATGGGAGGGGCTGCCTCACTCTGATCCAGACTGGAAGGGGGCCTGAGGGACTCAGCTGCAGAGTCCCCACATCCTTGAATCACACTGATTATCTTTTGTTATTCCTCTGTCTTTTCCTTTCTTTTTTGAGAGGAAAGAAATCGAAATAGAAAAGCAGCCATCCTGAGGATGTCATTAGATAGCCATTCAACAAGGCTGATTTGGGGGGCGGGAAGGGCATCCATGTTTTGCTGCACCTAGGGTGTGCGGCAAGTGCATTCGGTTCAGAGGGCATGGACTGATTGTCTTCTAGGGCCAGGAGTCTAAAATCAAGGCTCCCAGAAAAGAACAAGGACTCACGGACGTGGACAATGGTGTGATGATGGGGTGGGGGCAAAGGAGATAGAGGGAACTAAATGGTATTAGAAAAAAATACAACAAAAAACACAGAAAAAATTTAAAAATAAATAAAATCAAGGCTCCAAACCCTGCTTCCTGCCCTGGGAAATCACTTAGTCGGTGGGTGAGGGAGGCAGACTTGAAATCACGGATGTCTTTTACCCAAACAGTCTGCCATGACACCTCATCAAACTTCTGACTACTTGGAATAAAAATTCAGTGTTAAATGCCAGAGCTAGAATATTTTAGGCCCCCCATAAGAACAAATACACATGCAAAACCCCTCAACCTTCAATATTATCGCTAAAATATGTTTATAGAGGCTCATATTCCCTGAGCTTATCACACACAAAGCAAAGAGAAAGAGAAGTTTGATACGATGCCCCTGTAGTTTCCTGTTGCTGTCATGCCAGCAGTTGCCTCAGAGTAGTAGTCTACATTTAGCAGATAATAGCAGTTAGGTGAGGGGTGAGGGAATGGCGCTTCAGGTTGCTGCAGGCCTGTTTAGGCAGCGGGATGGAGGAAGTGGGTGGGGTGAGGCTCTCTGTCAGGGCAAGCTCCCAAAGTTGCACACCTCACTTCCTTTCCGATTCACCTGGATAGGCACGACACATATACACACTGGGGTGTGAGCAAGACTGAGAGTACCACCAGAATTCTATGATAAACAGAACAGGGAAGTGGATATTGAAGGAAAGTAGCAAGTGCTAGTGCAGGTGATGAATGTACCTTCAAATAAATGACTTGAGAACTCAAGTCTCAGAATTCACATATGTTAAATGCCAGTCCCGAAGGAGCTAATGAAATCTCAAAACATGCATTCTTAGGAGTTTGTCAGGTTTCATGTAGCAGGTAAGCTTTGATCTGGGGTTTGAAAGACATGGCAAGTATTAGACACTCACCAATGTGGCTGCTCCCTTCTGGGTCAGCTGGTGAGATCAGGGCATGCAGGCTGCCTGTCCAGTAACACCCCCATGCCTTGGCACTGGCTGTTCTTTCATGCTGATGGGGCGGTCCACACACTTACCTGGCTTTACATACTGCTCCCATCCAGCAGGCAGTTCTCTGCTTACAGAAAGATTTCTGTTCACACGTGGCAAGACTGTCTCTAATCAGATCCAGAGTATCATTCAAATCCTTTACAGTCGTTAGAGAGGGCTAGAGTTATGTGAAATAAGCCAGCAAGCTTCTGCCCATGTGGTTACTAAGAGATCTTCAGCCTTCCTGCATCCTTGCTAGATGCAGCAGAACCCATGATGCAGCCATTGACTGTGGGAAGACAGAAGGTGGCCCGAATCAGGAGGCGGATGCTCTTGGTGCGAGCTTTGCAGGTCACTCACTTTGGACAAGTCCATTGCATGGAAGATGGGTAGATGAGCAGTGGGCAGTATGTAGAGGGAATGGATTTTAGAGCCACAGCAGCCTGGGCTTGAACCCTGACCCTAACAGTTACTAGTTCCACAGTCTTGGGAAGTTTTCTTTATCTCTGAGTTATAATTTGCTCAGCTGTAAACTGGGTATAATAATGTTACTCTTTAGGGTGTTGTAGATTCAGTAAGAATGTACTTAACACTGGAAGGCACTCAATAAATGGCTATTACTTTTCTTTGCCTCTTTCATCTCTAAACTTCAATGATGAAAATCCCTTAAATTCAACTGAGTCCAGTAATGAGATTTGGCTGCTAAAGGCATAGGAGTTCTGCTATATTGAGAATCACATATTAGCTACTTCCACAAAAATTATGTCATTTTCCTGAAATCCACACAATTTCTGGTTAATCCTCCTGCATAGGACATCATCCAATTTATGGAAAGTCCATATGCAAAGACTGGAAAAGCCCCTCCAGCCTTTCCAGGGTGAAAATGCTGATGATATCAGTTGCTTCCTTTGACTCAATGCTGTGGCAAACATGGAAAATTGTTAACAGCAACTGTTTATTTGCTGGTACTAAGCAGATATAAGCAAGCAGCAATCTTATGTTAAGTCAACTAAAAGATTGCTTTGGAGGGAATATGAATCAGTCTTTATACCATATTTTGCCGTATATAATGCACACCCATGTTTTTTGCCCAAACTTTAAGGAAAAAAATCCTTTGTTTTACCTTTTAATTCAAGTTTTCATTTGTCTATAGTTAGAAACAAAACTGATTATTGTATTCCGGGATATTATTTTGTATACAGGTATCATTATTGCTTTCTAGAGTTATACTTTTAATGCATAAATGCATAAGTAAAAGAATTAAAAACATGTATATAGATATGGAATTAGCACTACCCCTGTATAATGCACATCCTTATTTTTCCCTAAAAAATTTGGGCAAAACAGCATGCATTATACAAGGCAAAATACAGTACTATTTTTACAAATATTGGAAAACAAAGTTTCTTCACTGAGTGAGTTGATAACATAATTAGCTCTCATTCGATCCTCCTTCTACTATATATTATAGAATAGAAGCTCTGAGCGCAAAAATTTTGATTTCTTGATGGCACTCCAGCAGATGGAAGTGAACTAAACTCAAAAGGACATTAAGCTCCTGAATTCTGAATGAGCACATTAACAAAGCCTCCGCTTTCCCTCGAACCTCCTGCTTGATCCACTGAAGCAGTTACTCCAGGCATTTACTGTCATTACCTGGGTTTAGAATCCGGAACCATCTTTTCTCATCAACCCCTTTTAATTGACTTCACATGTGAGCAAAACCAGATTTTTTTTTTTCAGGTCTTTTTCTACAACATCCAAGTTCAAAATCTGTTTGTTAAGTACTTAATATGAACGGAGCATTGTGTAGTCCCCAAAGGGACTGGTTAGCTTCAAATCACCCAGCCTGGCGGGCTGACTAGTGTAAGCACCACGAGAAGGGAGCACCTTTCGTAACATGGGGCTTCCAGAAGCATGACTTGCTTCAAGTTGGGCAAATGAGGACCAGCTGCATGTAAAAGGTAACATTTTTAGATCAGAAGTTGCAAAATGCCCTCCTTCAAACCAGATCCGTAGGTGGGTTTTATTCGTCCTATATAGTGTTGTTTTATAAAATTGAATTTGTGTCTAGCCTTTAAAAATTAGGGAGATCTTATATTTAAAATCTATATCCCGGCTTCTCTTAAAAGACTGATAGAACTGACATCCCTCCCTGGATTACGGTTAGGATTATGCAAAGGGACATTTTGGACAGTCTCCAGGGACTACATGAGGGTCACCTCGTGACTTGGTTTCTGTAAACTTCTCCGTCGGCAGGCTCACCTCCGTCTCTTTTCTACTCATCACTTTGATTTTATTCAAATTATTTCCAAACTCGCAAACCCCCAGGGCTTTTTTTTTTTCTTGCCTCCTTAATTGAGGCTTCAAGTCCAGATTTCAGGGTTGGAAACGACTTGAGAGACAACTAAGGGTCTCTGACTTAACGTAGCCACCTCCCCTCCAGTATTCCAGCCTTTCCTGGATCCTCTGCAGTGATGGAGCCCTCACTCCATACTGAGGCTGTTTCCATGATTATTCACTTTATTTTTCCTGAAACCCTGTAACCTCAACTCATTTATCCTTTCTGTGCCAGAAAAAATACTTTTGTTGTTTGCAGATAGCTATTCATTCTGCCCCCCTACTTCCAGATCTCCCTCTCTGGACTGAATTCCAAGTTCCTGCAGGTTATTCTTCATATGATGCTGTCACAAGTTCCCACCCGTGTCTGCGGATTGGCCCAATTTACACTGTGTTTCAGTCAACGACTGTTCCTCTCCGGTCCCACCTCACCCAGCAGTCCTGCACCTGCACTGGGGTCACATTCCACCCTGGACTGTGTCAAAAGAGCCCCCTGGCCCTCCCAACCCCATTGGCCACTCCTTGCTCTTAACTCAAACTTCTCCCATTTCATGCTGCAAAGTGGGCCTATTTGTTGAGATGAGAGTTTTACGTTCTCCAGGGTCATTGAAGAGGTCACGATTGGCTAAACTAATAATGTTCAACATTACTGAGGTTTCTTTTTGTTTTTTAATATATTTTTATTTTTAATTATAGTGTATATTCTCTACTAGTTTCAGATGTACAACACAGTATTTAGAAGAATCACGTACTTTACAGAGTGGTCCGCCCAATATTTCAAGTACCCGCCTGGCCCCATTCTTCCTTATTACAACGTTATTGACCATATTCCCCATGCTCTACTTTACATCTCTGTGACTGTTCTGTGGCTAACAATGAGTACTTCTTAATCCCTCCTCCTTTTTCACCTAGCCCCCAAATGCCACCCATCTGGCAACTGTCACTCTGTTTCTGTATCTGAGACTGTTTCTATTTTGTTTGTTCTGTTCTGCAGATCCCACATATGCGAGAAATCATACAGTATATGTCTTTCTCTGTCTGACTTATTTCACTTAGCATAATACCCTCTAGGTCCATCTGTGCTGTCGCATAAGGTAAGAAGATTCAGTGAGATGCTGTGGCAGACACACGTAGGTACAGGGATAGCTAGTGCTGTACTTACTGTGCTTTCATATCATCTCATTGAATCTTCACGCTATGCAAGGTGAGTTCTATTATCGCCATTCCTCTTGCACAGCTGGAGAGAGTGTGGGTGTACCAGATTAGTGAACTGCCCTGGCCGGCCAGCCAGGAAGTGGCGGAGCTGCGATCCCAGCCCTGGCTGCCTGGCTCAGAGCTTGTGCTCCCCATGGCTGCTCTGGGCTTCTCTCGGCATCTTTGTCTGATGCCTGTTTCTGAGAGTCTTTTCATTTGTTTATTTGTTGTATAATTACTTTAGGCTTTGCACAGAATTTAATAGAAACTGTAATTATGGCTATCATTACTGTAATTCATGAAGACTTCTTTTCTTCCTCCTGCTTGCTTCAAGAAAAAAAAAAGCCTCTAAAATCATAAGCTGGTCTCTATCCTCTGCAGGAAGGTTTCTAATAGAGGATATTAGGGGATTATCCAAAGAGAAGAACAGTACTTGAATTCTAAGCAATGCACTTCCCCAGCTCTCCTCATCCCCCTTCCTTGCTCTGTTTTCTCCCTTGCACTTAATTTATAACATATGATAATTCACTTATTTATTTTGTTTATTATCTGTCTCCTCCCACAGAGGAGAAATACAGTATGCATGCTAGGGAGAAGGTGATTTCAGTTAAACTGTCTGTTGACAGGTCTCATCATTTGGCTCCTTGGACATGGAAACAAGCCAGTCCTGGAGCCACACAACCCCCTAGGTGGCACACTGCCTGCTTCTCGCCACGTTCCCTTTCACCTGCGGCACTTTGCACACCACGGCCCCTGTTAGCTCACTGGCTCCGTCGCAGAGCACTTTCCTTACCCCTGTGCCAGTGGCTCTGGAGACTTCCTGGCCACCTCGGCAACATGTTCTGAGCATCTCAGCTTCCCAGGTGCCAGCCGCAGAAAGTGGCAATCGTGACCAGAAAGGCCTCCAATTAGGAACAGGACTGTGCCCCGCTTGTGGAAGCTACTGACAAGTCCGCATTTCCTGGACAGTCAGCTTCGTACTGTTTCTCACATAATGAATTGACTTAACTGAGTTCAATGCCTTCATTAGCTCATGAACCAACATAAATTTTGATTCTGGTTTTGGCCGCTGTCCAGCAGATGTCTTAGGAGAAACATTTTCAGCTCTGTGGCTAACAAAGAGTCACATTGATTCTTGAATAAATTTCCCATGTAGCTGATTTGTGTACCTGATTGGCTGAATTTAATTCATAATGATACCTTTCCTATAAAAGGTCTGAGTCTTCCTTTGACATGATAATGGTGTAAAATTGATCCACGTTTGAAATCTAATGAAGTAAAATTAATCAAGCAAGAGTCTTAGGAAGTGCCCTCTCCACCTGGGTTCCCCAGAAAGCAGAGCCTGAGACAAAAGCTTAATTACAAGTGTTTCACTGGGGAGTAGGAGCCAAGGAGCAGGGGTGGGGGCCAGGTGGAGAGGAGGGGAGCTGGTGCAGAGATCATGGGTAGTGGAGCTGGCCTCTGCTATGGTGACTGCTTGCTGCATTCCAAGGAAAGCCGGAGCAGCTCTGTGATCTGTGTCCAGAACCTTCCGAGTAGGGTAAGAAAAAGGGAAGCACTTTCCATTGGCACCCAGCCACCACGGGTCCCAGTTTCTTCCCACAGACTGATAACTAATTCCTATGACCGTTGGGTTTGCGTGTGTATGAATGCCAAGCGTGCCTCCCTCTGTGCCAGCAGAGAAGCCTGGGATGGAAAGAGGCAGGCTCAGAGGTGAAGCAAGGCTGCAAACTGCACAGAATTCACCAGAACACACAACACTAGTTACTGCAGCAGTAGCTGGAATAAAAGACAGGTGGGGCCAACAGAATGTGAAGTAATGTACTAGACGTATCCAACACAAACTCTGGATAGTTGTGACTGTTTAACATTTATTTATAGTCCTGTTCTTGTTCTAAGAAAGGTATAAGGTTGTTTGCACACCTACTATTGTACACAGCTCTCTGCTGGGACGCTTCTCTAAATCTGATTAGGAAATTCCCAGCTGCTGCACTGGGAGGTACTGACTATTGCCTTTATCAAGAGCATGGGGGTGATATCAGTTCAAGGCTTGATATGGATCAGATGTGTCTGATGGTTGCTTCTGTTATTTTCTCTCAAGAAAACTTCCCCCCACTAGCTCCAATTCTAAGTCCTTAATGCCTGCCTGCCTGCCCCCACGAGTCTCTGCCTGCTTCAGCAGCACTGTGCTTTTTTCCTTCTGACTTTCCACCATCTTTCCTCTCCTGAGCCTGAAAATAAAGCTTCATTGTCAGCATTTTCCAAGCCTGTCAAAGACACAACTTTTAAATGACTTCTGAGCTTCTGGTGTTTAAAAAGCCAAGGTGTGGGGAAGGTAAAGATTTCTTAAACAAGACACAAAAAGCACTAACCATAATAAAAAGGTGGATGGACTGGACTGTATTAAAAATTAATGACTCATATTCATCAAAAGATACCACTCAGAGAATAAAAGGCAAGCCACAGACAGGGAGAAAACAGTCATACCAACATCTACAAAGGACTCGCTTCCAGAATATATCAAGAAATCTTAGAAATCGGTAAGACAAAAACAAACAACCCAATTAAAAAATCAGAAAAATACTTGAACAGATATTTCAAAAAAGAAATATCCAAATGGCCCAAACCATTATTTGTCAGGAAAATGCAAACTAAAACCACAATGAGATACCATGACACAGCCAACAGAGTGGTCAAAAGCAAACACACGGTCAATACCAAGGGCTGGCAGAAATGGGAACAACTGGAACTCTCATCTGTTGCCAGCAGGAGGGCAAATTATTGTAAGTGCTTTGGAAAACTGTGGCCTCCTAGAACTAAATATATGTCTACCCTATAGTCTGGTAATTCTGCGTCCCTGAGAAATGAGTACCTATGTTCACCAGTAAGTACGCTCAAGAATGTTTATAGCAGCCTTATTCATAATAGTTCTAGAGGGGAAAATGACCAAATGTCCATCCCCAGAAGAATGGACGGACAAATCTAGACACAGCACACAGTGGAATGCTACACAGCCATGGAGACGAATAAGCCAGTAAACACAACCAGATAGAGTAAAAGAAGATAGATTTGCAAAGTACATATTTATTATTCCAATTGCAAAAAGTTTAAGAAGAGACAAAACTCATCTGTGGTGGTAGACAGGACAACAGTGGCTACCCCGGGGAATGGGGACGGTGCTTCTGCCTGGAAAGGGCAGCCGAGCGCTTCACGAGGCGTTGAAAGCAGTTTATGTCTGGAGCTGGGAGGTCATTGCATTGGTGGTGTTTATGCTGTGCACGCTCACTGAGTCGCACACTTAAGATTGTGGGTTTGATATGTTATACTTCCATAAAAATAAATTAAGAAGGGGCAAGGTCGAGAACAGAAAGTTGGTGGCCCCCACCCCCACTCCCCACCAGGCAAGGTTCCAAGTCTTGTTGTCAGGTGGGAAAGGAGATAGCACCATAACAAGACTGGAATTTACTGAATAAGATGTAGACTCAAGAAACCTGCTCTTCAGATTTTAATCCATTGCTAATGAGTTAGATGTGTGATCCTGGAAAATAACCTGTTTAACTTCCCCAATCTGTAAAATGGCCGACTGCTGAGGATATCCCGTATGTTTCCAAATCACAACATGCCAGTGTCTACCTCCCCCGCCAAGGCCAAGATGAAGGTCTGGTCTTGTGCTGGTTCTGCCTTGCTGAAGGACTCTGAGGAACAGAGCCCTGAGCTGAAGGGGACATAGAGCTTGGAACTCTACATGTTCTGTATAGAGCTCCCCATGGCAGACTGTGTACTGGCCATCCCTGCAGAGACCCTAGCCGCAGGTTGCTGTGGTTCCTGGACCACCACCAGAGGGACCGTGACCATTCTTTCAGGTCCTCGCTGAATCACCGCCAGGCCTGGCAGGGAAAGACTGCTCCTGCCAGTGCAATGAGGTGATTACTGAGGCTCTTTGGGGATAACCCGACTGGGGTTTGAAACCCAGTTCTAACACTTACCATCTCTGTGACCTTAAACAGTCGACATCTGTCCTTGAGCCTCAATATTCTAAAAAATAGAATAGTTACCACCAGGTTGCCACCAGTTCAGAGTTGTTGTTTTAAGTATTAAATGAGACAAAGTGTTTCATCGCCCTTAGTGCCGTGCCTCTGTCATAGCCAGTACTCAACAAAGCGTGGCCATTATTCTTAATGTAGCTCGAGCCTCTTTGCCCACCAGCATGCCCTAAGTTTTGATGACACTGTGTTTAATTACAAAATGGCTTCTTAGTTTCATAAAATAATAAAGCTGGAAAGAAACTTAGAAACGATCTTGTTAATCACCAAGGATTTGTTAAGGTCCTTTTGGGTTGCAAACCATAGATGCTGAAATGCTAGCTTAAGCAAAAATGGCAATTTATTGAGAGGATGCAGGAGCATCTTATGCAATTGCTGGAAAAACTGAACACCAACACTGCAGAATGGCAGAAAGGGGGACCACTCTGTGGACAGCAGGGTTTGCAGATCCTCCCTTGGACATCATCGTTGTTGTGACTCAGCTCAAATGTCTCCCATTAGGTGGCACTCGATGTCAAATACAGCATTCTTACTGAACCTGGCCAAAACAGAGCTCTAGGTTAAAAATAAAACAAAAACCTGCTCCTCCCACAATCTTCCCCATTTCAGGAAATTGTACTGTCAGCCACCCAGTCACTCAGGTCACAAGCATAGCGGTCTTCCTTGGCTAGGTTCTGTCCCATACTCTCCATATCAGCAAATCCTATTGATTTCACTTGCAACTCTGTGCCCCCCCCCCCCGCCCCACTATAACCTTAGTCCCATCACCTTCCTTCAGGGCACTGATGTCATTTCTAACAGGTCCCCTGATTTCCAAACCTGCTCTTCTATAATCCAGTCCGTACCCGAGTCTCTAGATCACTTAACCACAGTGATCTTTTGAAACCACAAATTGGGTCATATTACTGTGCAAAAATCTTCCAACGGCTCACTGCTGCTCTTAGAATAAAACCCAAATGCACTACCATGGCCTACAAGGCCTTACATAACTCTATCTGTTTATCTAAACTCACTCATGTCTACTTTGCTCATTCCCTCCCTCTTCATTATACTTCAGGCCGCACTGGTCTCCTTTCTGTTTCTGCCGGGAGTGATTTTCCCTTGATTTTCTACCTGATTGGCTCCTTTTTGTCACCTCTCCAGAGATACTTTTCCTACCACCCATCTAGAAGTAGTTGATCCCTTTCCACCATTGCATAGGATCTGATATTCTCTTGTTTGTTGGTTGTCTGTATCTACCAACAGAATGTAAGCTCTAAGAGGATAATACCTTTGTCAGTCTTGTTTGACAGAAACTAGTATAGTGCCCTTAGTAGGCACTCCATAGATATCCGTTGAATAAATGAATGGGGGAGGGAATGAATGAATGAATGCGTTAACTTGTTTGTAAAATGTCAAATGCCAGAAAGGATATGATTGTCCCATCTTGGAGGGTATGTTGTCTACCCCTAAATCATTCACTTCCAGCCCAGGGCCCCCGAGCACAGGCGTGGCCACCTGGAGGCCCAGCCCCGTGTACCTTTGCAGCCTTGACAGCCACTCTAAGACGGCTGTCCCATTTTACAGATGCAGTCACTGAGGCCAGGGTGAATAAGGGGCATCCTCAATGATTGGATCTTGTCACGTTCTATGTTAGCACAATGTGCTTGTTGAAACATTTCTACATCTCTTTTAACAGCAGTGGTGTTAACTACATGTTGGTAAATATTTTCCATCATCTGCACCTACTCTACTTTAACACTAGTGCTGGAATTCTCATTTCCTCCTACGAGGAAGAAATATGACCCAGATTTCCCAGATTTTCATTGTACTGCAAGATGTTTCAGCTTTCCCATGCGGGGTTTGTGGGGTGTTTTTTTTCTGGTGGGGTGAGGGGCACTTCTGATTATTTTAAATAATAAAGTCTTGCTGTCCCTTTGGTCACTAAAATCTTAGTTTAGATAGCTATCTGTTTTGTTGTAGTTTGTATTGTTTAGGTTTCATTAAGGCTTAGCACTAGCCAGCAACTTCTCAAAATAGGATCTTATTTTAGTTTTTTATTTTTTAACTAAATAACAGCTTTAGAATGTGGTCATTTAACAGTGAACTATGTACCCACTCAGTGACAGGAATTCAAATGTGATTTTAGCTAGTTAGAATTCATATACAGCCTTCAGTCCAACATTTCTGCTCAGTGATTATTTGACTTTATCTGAACTCCATCCAAAGAAATAAATACCATAACATATGCTTTCAAAGAATAAAATAAAAAGATGTGAATGAAATTGGTATGGTATCTATAGAGCACATGAGGCAGGGTATTAAGTAAGATTAATTCAATTCTACTTCCTAGTTTTATTTCTCAGGGTTCTGTGAGTTTTTCAGTAGGAAGATAGAGAGCTGGAGACAAGAGATTTCGATATAGGTATGCTTCTTATATATTTTTGCATTTTTGTGTATTCATTTCTGGTTCCAGCCCTGGGTCTATAGCAAGCAACTCATCATCTCTCTGAGGCACACTTTTCTCATCTATTAAGTGGGGATGGGACCTGCTTCCTCTGCAGGGCTTTTGTGATGATGAACAAGATCATGCAAATTACATATCTGATGTAGAGAAGGTACCCAAATGGTAACCTACTTCTTCTTATTGTTGCTGAGGGCAACCCTGAAGCAGGTTCTCTGTTATGAACTACAAGTCCTAAAAATGTTTGCAACATTTTTAGAGGGACCAGTGCTGGTGCTCCTGAGAGCCATATGCATTGCTGATGCAATCCTGACGAATCAGCCTTCGTAACTGCACTGCACTTAAGTTGACATGATGGTTTGGTTTCTGCCACAGACTGAATGTTTGGGTTGCCCTAAAGTTCATATGATGAAAATTAGTTCCCAGGGTGATGGCATTTGTTGGTGAAAACTTTGGGAGGTGCTTAGGGTGGGGCACTCAGAACGGGATTCATGCTCTTGTAAAACACCGCAGAGAGCTCCTTCACCCCTTCTGCCGTGGGAGGGCACAGAGAGAAGACAGCCATCTGTGAACAGGAAGCAGACACACTCTCACCAAGCACCAAGTCTTCCAGCACCTTGGACTTTCCAGCTTCCAGAACTGTGAGAAATAAATTTCTGTTGTTTATAAGCCACCCAGCCTGCCATACTTTGTTCCAGCAGCTTGAATGGACAAAGATAGTTTCTTTGTATCTACTCTGGCTTAGAGCATCTCCAACTGGGATTGGTTTGTTCAATATCTACCAAAGTGAGGGAGAACCTCCTGCATTGTGAAAATTGAGCTGTTAGCAGAGAATAAAGTTTAAAATCAGTAAACCCAATCCAGACCTCGGGAAGTGTGGTACCTGGTTTGCTTGAGTTGCCCTCTCTACTGCCCTCTGCCCAAAAAAACGATTTTATTTGGACATTAGATAGGATGCTACCGCCCTACACTGACCAACGTCTATGATGCTCACATAAAATCAGTCATGTTTACAACTAGGAGCAAAAGTCAGCTGAGTTGAAAAAGTATATAAAATATCTCACAGTATTGAAGGCGAGGTATTTTTAAATTAATTTTTAGTATTTTTTCTTTTGCAAGCTGCTGAGAGGATAATTGCATTTCAAACCACAGTATTAATGTTAGATACTCTGTCATTAAGTAATTGAGTAGGCTTTGTAATGCAACTTACATGAACTAAGAACTCTGTTGTGGTGTATGGTGAGCCTTCAGGATTTGACTGAAGCTTTCCAGCCAGCTTGACTTTGGTGCAATATTAAGAAGGTAAAATTTGTTTCAAGGTGTTCCACTTCTTTTACTCACTTTGTTCACCCCTTTGAGGAAAGTTCTCGGCTTAGACTATTAGTTCTTTCTCTGACCATTCTCTCTATGAAAATGTTTTTGGGCTAAAAGAATTATAGCAAAGTGACTTTCACAGAAAACTAGAATTTATTCATTTATTTGAACTGCTTTTTAACAAGAAGCATTCAGAAAATGTGTTACATATGTCTCTGTCTTAATAAATAGTATAAATGAAAAAATAGAGTTTTCTTATCAAGTCAAAGAATTAGAGACTGTTATCTCTGTTTCCATCAGCATGATTATATCGGCAGTGATAAATGTTTTAGAATGCACGGACAAGTTCACATTTAATTTGGCCCTTCAGGGAATCTGCAGAAAAGTATACGTTGTGTGCCTCTGCCTGTAGGAAATCCTAGCACTTCTTAGCATTTCTCCTCCACATTAGTACTTCTCCCCATCCCTCTCCCCTCTTCCTCCCCTCCCCTCCCCCTCCCCCCTCCTCCTCTT
>PVIA01004187.1:0-61763 GCA_004024845.1 Tonatia bakeri
CTTGGCCGGAACTCTGAATATTTTCTTTTTTCACATTTTTTTATTGTTGTTAAAATATAGTTGTCTCCATTTCCCCCACCATCACTCCTCCCAGCATAACTTCTTTATAAATTTTCTATATTAACTCCTTATCAAATATATTTTAGTAAATGTGCTCCCCCATTCAGTGGGCTGTGTTTTCATTGTGTTGATGGTTTTCTTTACTGCACAAAGCATTTTAGTTTGATATAGTCCCTTTGTTCATTTTTTCCTTTTCTTCCCTTACCTGAGGAGATATATCGAAAAAAATTTTGCTATGAGAAATGTCTGAGATTTTACTGCCTATATTTCCTTCTAAGATTTTTTATGGTTTCAAGTCTAATATTTAAGTCTTTAATCAATTTTGAGTTTATTCTTCTGTATGGTATAAAAAGGTGGTCTGGCTTCATTTTTTTTTTTTTTTTTTGCATATATCTGTCCAATTTTCCCAACATCATTTATTGAATGGACAATCTTTACTCTGTTGTTTGTTCTTGCCTCCTATATCAAATGTTAATTGACTATAATGGTGTGGGTATGTACCAACCTTGCATCCTCATAATAAAGCCCACATGATCATATAATATATTGCTGGGTTCAGTTTGCTAATATATTGTTGAGGATTTTAACATCTATATTCATTAGAGATCTTCACCTGTAATATTCTTTTCTTATAATGTCCTTGTCTAGTTTGGAATTAGGATAATGCTGGCCTCATAAAATGAACTCGGGGGGGCAGTCTTTTCTCCTCTTCATTTTTTTGGAATAGTTTGAGAAAAATAGGTATTAGTTCTTCTTTGGATGTTTGGTAAAATTCACCCGTGAAACCGCTCAGTCCAGTATGAAAAACAAGGGCCCACAACCAAGACAACTTTAGCCAGCAAGACTATCATTTAAAATTGAAGGAGAAACAAAGAGCTTCCCAGATAAGAAAAAGCCAAAGGAGTTTGTTACCACCAAATTCATATTACAAGAAATGTTAAAAGGTCTTCTTGAGAAAGAAGAACAAAAAGAACAACAACAAGACAGCATAGTTAAAAGAATGAAATGGTAATAAATACATACCTATCAATAATCACTTTATTGTTAATGACATAAAGGCTCCAATCAAAAGACATAGAGTAGCTAATGGACAAGAAAATAAGACCCATATATATGCTGTCTATAAGAGACCCACCTCAGAATGAAAGATACACACAATGAGAAATGAAGAGATAGAAAATGATATTTCATGGAAATGGAAATTTTATAAAAACTTGGACAGCAATAGACTTCACGATCATGATATCTCCCTTGCCAGGTAAGTATAGCAATAGACTTTAAAACAAAGGCTATAGTAAAAAATAAAGAAGGACACTACATAGTGATAAATGGAGCAACCCAATAAGAGGAATTAACCCTTGTAAACATTTATGCACTCAACATAAGACCACCTAAATATATGAAGCAAATCTTGATGTACATAAAGGGAGAATTGACAGTAATGTAGTCATAGTAAAGGATTTTGACACTCCATTAACATCAATGGATAGATCTTCCAGACAGAAAATCAACAAGAAAAGAGCAGTCTTAAATGATACACTAGATCAGATGGATTTAACTGATATCTTCAGAGCATTTTACATTAAAGCAGCAGAATATACATTATTTTCACATATACATGGAGTATTTTCCAGGATAGACCATGTATTAGGACATAAAACAAGTCTCAATAATTTAAGAAGATTGAATCATATCAGGTATCTTCTCTGACCATAAAGGTATGAAACTATAAATCAATCACAAGGAAAACACACAAAGACATGAAAGCTAAATAACATGTTACTAAACAATGAATTGGTTAACAATGAGATTAAGCAAGAAATAAAAAAATACCTTGAAACAAATGAAAATGAGATCACAACTATCCAAACTCTATGGGACACAGTAAAAACAGTCCTAAGAGGGAAATTCATAGCATTTTGAAACAAGAAAAATATCACAAAAAAAATCTAGAAACTAAAAGTAGAAAAAGAACAATGAACAAAGCCCAAAGTGAACAGAAAAAAGGAAATAACAAAAATCATAGCAAAAATAAACAAAATAGAGTCTAAAACACAAACAATAAAAAAGATCAGTGAAACCAAGAGCCAGTTCTTTGAAACTTTATAAACAAAACTGACAAACCTTTAATCAGATTAATCAAGAAAAAAAGAGAGAGGACCCAAATATATAAAATCAGAATTGAAAAAGGGGGAGTAAAAACTGACTACACAGAAATACAAGGGATTGTAAGAAAATATTATGAACAACTATATGCCAACAAATTAGACAATCTGGTTGAAATGGATAAATTCCTAGAAATATACAATTTTTCAAAACTGAATCAGGATGAATAAGAAAACCTGAATAGACCAATTACAACTAGTGAAATTAAAGCAGTAATGAAAAAACTCCCAACAAAGAGATGAAATTAATTTTAATAATTTATTTAACCCAATATATCCAAAATATTATCATTTTAAATAATTGAAATAAAAATTATTAATGAGATATTTTAAATTTTTTATTTCCTACTAAGTCTTTGAAATCAGGAGTGTATTTTACATTGACAGCACATTGCAATATAAACATTGGCTTTTCACATGAAATGATTGATTTATATTTGGATTTCATAAAATTTACAGGTGAAAAAAATTAAATGTCTGTGCTCAAGTTGTTTCAAGATACCTAAATTTTCCCCAATAACTGAACTGATTATCACAAAATTTAAATATAAATACATTTTAATTTAATTTATTTTAAAAATAAGTGTTCTGTTACACTGGCCACATGTTGCTAGTGGCTATTAAATGACATAGTTCTAAGTATTTTATTACTTATTTTCTAGTAATTTTTGTCCTCACGTTTATGTAAAGAAGGAATCTCACTTATTTGTTCACTATTTTATTCCCATCATCAAGAATAGTGGTTAGCCCAGAGTTTAATAGATATTTAATTTATCAAATGACTACAGGAACTTGCATACCCATAGATTCATATTTCTTAGACAACATAACACCATAGCTAAGAGCATAGACTCTGGGGCCAGATGCCTGGCTTTGAATTTGACCTTGCTACCTACTAGTTTTGGGTCCTTGTGCAACTCAGCCTCTCTGTGCCTCAGACTCGTCATTTGTTCATGAAGGGAATAACAGCACGAGTGCATGGAGATGTTGTATGGATTAAATGAGTTAATACTTGTACGTAGAATAGGGCCTTGCCTTGGAAGTGCAATTTGTTTGTCACATAAATTCCACCTAGTCCAGGCTGTCTGATTGTTTATGATTTGCTCTGTATCATACTGCTGTAGCATCTCTAGGCTCCCATCCTGCTTCATCCTTGCCTCTCTGCATTTGCCTTGTATCCCTGAGTGTTCATCCCCAGGTACTGTCACTATTGTCCTCACCTGTCATCTGAAGTTTAGCACTCTGGTCACTCCCCATCATTCACTTAGATTGCGGTGCAGAATTAGTGACTGCTCATAACCCTGGTCCCATGACCACTCATTGTTCACTTGAAGATGGAAAAAAAGGGTAATGACTCCCTCCTCTCTGTATTGGGCTGCTTTGGAGGGCTCCACTGCATTTTTGTTTGTCCCAACCTCTTCTTAAAATTCATACCTACACAGGTATACACTTGTGTATAGGGCAGCTAGGTCAAGACAAGTATGTATGGCAGCCACAGAAGTCGTTTCTCTTCGCTACTGCTCAGGGACTTTGCCAAGATGACCCTCCAGGCCACATTCTCTCCCTCTGCATGGATTCTCTCCTTAAAGCCCCACAAACTTCCTTTACTACAATATTTTTTAGTGAATGTTGTTGACAACCTCTTATTGTTTAAGGTTTTCCAGAAAAAAACAGAACCAATTGAATACACACACACATACATACACACATACATATATATACACACACACACACATATATCCATACATACATATTTCAAGAGAGGAAAGAGAGCAGGGGGAGAGACTGAGAGTATAAGGAATTGGCTCACACAATTATGAAGGGTAAGAGGTCTCATGATCTGCTGTGTGAAAGCTGAAAACCCAGGAAAGTCAGTGGTATAAGTGTCAGTCTCTGGCAGGAGACAACTGATATTCCAGCTCTAGAATCAGGCAGAGAAAGAGAGAATTTTCTCTTCCTCCTCCTTTTTATTCTATTCAAGCTCTCAACAGAGTGAATGACAGCCACCCACACTGGGAGGGCCATCTACTTTACTCAGTTCGTTGGTTCAGTTGCTAATCTTTTCCAGAAACACCCTCAAGACACATCCAGGAAATAATGTTTAACCAGATCCCTCCATGTCCCCTGGCCCCTTCAAGTTGACACATGAAATTAACCATCACACCTCCTATGTTTGCGTATATCTGAATTTCAATTATTGACATTGCCTCAATTCTTTTTATGGACGTAAGGGTCTTGGCAGTTGTGGCAAGATTAAGATATCATTGTGAAGCATTTAGTATATATGGTATACAACATAGGACACAAAAGGCCCTCAATAAATATTTGTAGATTGAAGGAATAGATGATGTCCCTTAGGCCTGGTGTCAATCAACTGGGAGAGGGAGGAGGGGTGGCCATATTCTGTCACCTCTTAGGCTCAGCCTCATCCTGACATACATGTGCATTTCCAAAAGAAGCACTTTAAAGGCCTTGCCCTCAATTCTAGTTGGTAGAGGTGATAGACATAAACACAGATTATTATACTGCCTCAAAGCCCAGAACAATGTGGCCCAGGAAAGCATGTATCGTGGCAGTGGGCAAAGGCAGGAAGGACAGAGTCCAATTATGCAGAACTGGGTTCAAATCCTACCTCCAAGCCTGGGTAACTCAGTAGCTGAGGGCAAGTTTTTCTTAACCTCTCTTCACCTATAAAGATAAAGTTTACTACAGGATGAGTTTTCTTCCTTCTCCCAACTCTCGGTTCATCCTTAGCTCTCCTACATTAGGAATGAGCAGGCTGGTTCTCAAAAAAAAAAAAAGCAAAGAGAAGGATGTTTTTACAGGTGCTGCCTTTAAATATCTCACTATAAAGGAAAGCTATTTTGGTGAGGTTTCTATGGGGATTTCTTTGTTTATAAGCTGAAATAGTTCTGAAAAAGAAACCATCTATCTGGTTTAAAATAGTTTACTCTACAGTAGATTTAATAGCAGAAAATGTATACTTGTGTTATGCAATACAAACGTCTCTTCATGTTTGTAAGAATACGAAATTTTAAAATAAATAGTTTCATTGTATTTTAGTCTTTCACATTACTAGCAAAAAGCATTTAGAAAGAAATATATGCTATTTGGGTAGACCATGCTTCCAGTTGGAGGAGTGATATTTTTGTCCTATGACAGAGAAGCAAAGTTATCAAAATTATTTAAAAAAAATAAAGCAACCAATAAGAAGCAAAACCAACACAAAAACAGGAAAGAAACACATCTGTACCTGCCATAACATGGTCTGAGATGGCTAAGCTGACAAAGGTCTTAAACTTTGTTAGTGCAAACCTCAAGTGGACCCCCAGAACTGCCAGGAAAACTTACCTTATGAGTCACTCCCCTCTCCGAGCCAACTATTTCATATTTCCTGTTAGAGGTTGAATAGTATCCCTGTAAAAAATCTCTGTAAATGTCCTGACCCCCAGTGCATCTGATTGTGACCTTGTTTGGAAACAGGGTTGTTGCAAATGTAATTAGTTAAGAATACCTCATACTGAAGCAGGGTGGCCCCAACTCACATGATATGACTGTTGTTCTTATATAAAGGGGAGAGAGGCACACAGAGGAAAGACTCCATGTGATGACAGAGGACAGAAAGTGTATGAGCCAAGAAACTCCAAGGATTGCAAACCACCCAAAGCTGGAAAGGCAAGGAAGGGTTCGCCTACAGTTTTCAGAGGAAGCATGGCCCTGCTGACACTTTGATTTCAGACTTCTAGCCTCCAGAATGTGAGGCAATAAATTTCTGTTATTTTAAGCCACCCAGTTTGTGGTACTTGGTTACAGCAATCCTAGGAATCTAATACACTTCCCCTCACTCCTCAAACATCCATCATTCCTTCAACTTTTCACTAGCCATTACACTCAGCTGATGCGCTTCAGTGAGAAAGTAAAAGTAATCATAAAACTTATCCATATGACCCCTCATCCAATCGAATTACACTGGTGCCTTCCCTCCTGTCCAAGGACTGCACTGTCCCAGCTTCATCTAAGCCTAGCCTACCCCACCCCGCCCCACCTGTGCATTGGGTCTCTCGCTCTCCCCTACTCCAGCACTTTGTGCTTGCAATTTTATCCACCTGCTCCTACATCATCTAAATTTTCCTTCCAACTGCATAATTCTATCAGTAAACAGACATGCTTTAAAACACCCTAGTGTGGAAGGAGGGAAGGAAGGAAGGAAGGAAGGAAGGAAGGAAGGAAGGAAGGAAGGAAGGAAGGAAGGAAGGGAGGGAGGGAGGGAGGGAGGGAGGGAGGGAGGGAGGGAGGGAGGAAAGAAGGATTACCAGAAAGAGACCTGAGCCAGGGGGTCCCCTTCCCCTGAGCTTGTTCCTCAATTTTTACCTCGCTCACAAGAGAAGGATTCAAGTGAGAGACAAACGTATAGTGGAAATGAGATATATGACCACAAAGCTGTAAGCAGGCACCCAGCTAATCTGAATGCCTCACATATAGAGGAAATAAAGCTGTTAGTAAGTTTGTTAGTGTGTTTGTTTTACACACTTAAGCCAAGACTACACCTGGGTACTTAGCTAATCTAGGTATGCCGACTACTGGGGTTCAGGAGCTATATATCTTAATCACCTTTTAGGTTCCCCCTTACCCCTCCCCCTCTAATCTTGGGAATAATGTCCACCTACAAAGGCTTTCTTTCTCAGTTAGTAAAGGCTCTTTGTCTTAGTTAGTGAATTTGCTACAGACTCCCTTTCTCCTGAGCTATCCCTGCTTGTGATATTCGAACACCTGGCAATCTTACCAGGCCAGGCTCAGGACTGCTGAGATTTAATTGGACACATGACTTCCTTTTCTTTCCAGCCTCCTGTTTTAACTTCTTATTTAGATTGTGATGCTGAGGGCCCTGCTTTATTTTCCTTCCAGCACTCATTTCTAGCTGCTACCTACAATAACGTTAGGAAGGAAGGAAGGGAGGAAGATTGTCTTCTGGATTCTACATTCCTTTCCAACAACAGCCCCACGTCTTGTGCCCTTCATTGGAGAAACACCTCAGAATGGTTGTGTACCCTCACAAATTCCACTTCCTCAACACTCATTACCCACTAAAATAATTCTTTACGGGGTTAAAAAAGACATTCACTTGGGCTCTCACTCCTTATTTTACTTGACCTTTCAGCTGCTTTTGCTGTAGTTGATCACTCTTTTTTAAACATTCTTGTCACTTGGCTTCTAGAGACACCATACTCTCCTGCTGTCTCTTCTCCCTCGCAGACCGTTTGTTAGTGTCCATTGCTGGCTCCTCCTCCTCCAGTTATCAAAACATTTTAGTCCTCAGGCCTCATACCTTATGAGATTTTATTCAATCTCATAGCTTTAATGCCATCAATAAGCTAATAACTAAAATTTGTACCTCCCAGCAAACCTCTCTTCTTAGCTACAGATTTATAGACTCAGCCACCTACTTCCCATTCCCACTTGCACAGCTAACGGGGATCTCAGGTACAGCACACCTAAACCTGAATTCCCATGACTCCTGAACTCTTCCTCCACGAGCACTTCCCATCTTGTAAATGGCACATTATTAATTCAGGTGCTCAATTTCTGAAATTATCCTTCCTTCTTCCTCTTACATTCAATCTGAAAAGTCCTGTTGGCTCAACCATCAAAATTTAGACTATGTCTGCCACTTACCACACCACTACTCACACCATAGCCTCTTGCCTAGATGGCTTCCCTATCTCTTCTCCTGCAGTATCTTTTCTATGAAGAAGTACTCTTTTTACCTCTCCTCTTTCTCCTGCTTCTCAATGGCTTCCTATCATACTGCAAAGAAAAGCCAAACTTCTTTCTTTGGCCAACAAAACCCAACATGACTAACCAGAGCTCGCCTCTCTGATAATGTCTCCTACCATTCTCCTTTTTACTTACTCTACTCCAGCTGCCCTTGAAGACACCAAGTTCATTCTTGCTCTAGGACTTCAGAACTGGTCAGTCCCTGAGCCTGGAAAATGCCTTGTCTAGAGATTCACCTGGACAGGTTTCTACCTCACTTATTCAGGTGTCTCCTCAAATAAAACGTTCCCAGTCTTCTGATCTGAAAGCCCCTGTTTCAAGCCCCTATTTCACTGTGACTCTCCATCCCTAACACTGCTTTGTTTCTTTTTCTGGGACTTGTCACCAACTGGCATCACACGTTTGTTGACTCATTTTTTGTAATCAATCTCTCCACTAGAACACAAGCTCTACCAGAGCAGGGACTTCACCCTCTGTTATCCCTAATAAGCAAAGCCATGCATGGCACACAGTAGATGGTCAATACATGTGTGTTGACAAATAAATGTCTGAGTGATTTTTCCTCTTTTTGATACTTATTATGACTCAGTGGAATATTCCGTCTGGTAGAAAAAATATATAATGTATCTCATTAGTTGTGATTAAAATAATTAATGAAGCCTTATGAAACTGTATAATAAGCAGAGGCTTTCTTTTTCCTGCATGTAATTATGAGAGATATTTTTTAAGTTTTTCAATACTAAGGGAGATATGTGTGGTTTTGCATGATGTCAAATCAGCAAAGGCCATAAGTGGTAAAATTGTTATTTAGAATAAAACATTAATATTCCATATTAATATCTTATATTTCTTTAAAAATAAGAAAAATTAGAAATTATAGAAAAATAGATGTCCTTTGCTTTGTATTTACCATAGATTAACTGAGATAACATTTGTAGTTTGATCCTAGTAATGGTAGTACCGAAGTTTTAATCATTTCACAAAGGACTCAGGAAAGATTGTGTAGACACCATTTATATACACTTCAGATTTTTTCATCTGTTGTGGGAAAAGTATGAATATATAATCATAAAGCCCTGAAGCCTTTATATGTTGAAAAAGAAAATAAATTTTAATATATATATAAGACTTATAACTATAAATATAATGCTTAATAGGGTTAAATGGTTTGTGCAGACTTATCAAATGGTTGTGCAGATTCTTTTTAGGACCAGGCACATAGTTTCATTCTATTTAATTAAAATTTTTATTCTTATAAAGTCTCCAGGTATGGCAAAAGATGACTAACTCAACTCCTTGGCAGGGACTTTGCAGATACCAACTTCTTTTTGTCCTAGGTTCCATGTTTAGTATTGAATAAGAATTGGAGTCAGTGAAAGTTTTTACTTTTATGAATTTCATAATATTCAGCTTTCAAATCATCAGTGGATTCTCACTACTGTCAAAGTCACCATTAACCTTTACTAGGCCTGTGTGACTGCATCACTGTGTTGGAAGACATCCATAGCCAATGCCTATTCTCAAGCCCAGTTCACTGTAGTTGAACCTAGTCCAACAACTGGAGTTTGGTCTTCAGTGAGATTTGAAAACCAGCATCACTTAGTAGAAAGTACTTTGACTTTAGAGCCAAACAGAAGTCTCTGCTCAGCCATTTACCACTAAAGCTCAGTTATTTCATCTGGAAAACAGAGATAATAATTCTGACATAAAGATACATTGGAAATATTTGAAAGACCGTACATAAAGTCTCCAGAATGATATATACTCAATAAAGAAAAGTTGTTACTTTTTTTTATCATTTTCCATTGCACAAATGAAGGCAAGTGCATGTACTTCTATCTATAATGGTTCTGGGCTGTTTCTGAGACAATTGGAGCAGACAGATGAATTAGGCACTTGAAGCTTGTGGAGGTATTCATGGAACACCTGAGCCATTATTTTCAAAAGATCCATCACCATTTTATTGCTGCTGATGATACAGAATGTAATAGAGAGCCTGGTTAAATGTCAAACCACTTCATCTGGCTATGCGGCATTTCTGAAGCCAGGTTTCTCAGTCATATTTTTCAAAAGCACAATGAGGTCCTCCATGCCCTCATGGACACAAGCATATGAGAATAATGCTTAATTCCACAGGTACATTTATGTAACTTCACATTTTCTTTCCCCTCCAAAAAGGCACATTACAGTAGATGATATTGCAAAGATAGTATTTAATTTGTTAAAAACTACACCATTATTGTGAACCTAATAACCATGTTATCATAAAATAACCTGACCTTTGTCATATCACTGCTGGTCATGACACAGTAGATTGTGGCCACACATCCATGGAGAAACTAATAGCAGAGGAACTGAAACCCTGGAGGTGAATGGCAAAGCAATAATGTATAAAATATATCAAGATAAAAGAGACAAACTAAGAGCATTTAGGCATCAGTGATCTTATTCGAAGACTATGTGCTTCATAATGCAAATTAGTGGCTATAGAAATGGGCATTCAAGGACAGTACTCATGGAAATAATCCACGCTAAGAGGAAAAATCACTATATATTTATAAATTCATTATGACCATCATCCTGATGAACAGCCATAGATATCACACACATGCACTCATGCACACACACAAAAGTTTAGAAGCTGCCAAATCCAGAAAATGAGACTCAAATGTCTTCCCCTATTTCCTTCAGACACTCTTCAGTTCGTTAGCTGACTTCAGCACAAGAAATAAATTAGCATCTTGATTATGCAACTTTAATATTGGTTGGCAAAAAAAGTATTAGGAATCATGTGATTGTTAAAGGTATATGCTTTGTTATTAGAAAAAGAAAATTCAAAACAATTTTCTTTCTCTATATCATCATTTTCTACATTACATTGTCATGGAAAATTGAAAATTTGAGTTTGGAATGCATTAAATGTCTTAGCTTTAGCTCTCTGTTTATTGATTTTTATCTTTGCTTGCTTTCAATGTTAACCTCATTGAAACTCTAAGGATTCAGTTCTCATCTCATAAGGATGACTGTTTAACACATCATTCATCACCACTCTACACACATAAATTCCCTACATTATTTAAAGATATCAGGTGCAGTATTGCCATGGATCCAAACTGGAAATCACTCCCAAATGGGATATGTTTTCTTTAATGCTTCTGCAAGATTCCCATTATGCTAATGGTACTTCAGGGTGCATGTTAAGAAAGAAGATAGCTCTAAGTGTTCCTTTATGAGAGCTTTCTTTTCGAGAAGGCAGAGGCTTTTTAATTATATGCATTCCCAGTACATAGAAAGCATCACACATTATCATATCAGTAATTGGACCGTCATTTCCACAAAACAGTTAAATCCCCTTTGCTTCTGGAAGTCTGGATTACATAAAACTGTCATTATCCTGATGATACTCTGCTATTGGCTCTACGTTGTTTCTAGGCACATTCCTCAGGTATTTGTAAAGAATTTCTGATGTAGTTGAACATTTGAAACATTTGGGATGCACGGTATTTTTTTCAAAAACTTGTTTGAACTTCATGTCTTGCCCTTTTCTCTTGTCTAAATTCATGTCTTTTTCAAAATCAGAAATGTATTTACTTGATGAAATGAGCCATAAGCATATTTTAATACTTTTTGATAACTCCATAAGGCTAACATCTGGCTCTTTACATCAAAAGGCAAAATCTGGTATTCATAAAAATTTATAAATATTATATATTTTAGAGCAGATGAATTCCTTGTCTGTGAAGTTTTTATTCTGCCACCTACCATAAATAAACTTGAAAGGTTAATCAAATATTCTCTAACCATAAATAAGTAAATTCTTATTACTTAATTCCATCATATAAGTTTCCAAATTAATTTCCACTTTGCTTTGCAGTTCTGCAGAATTCCATCTCTATCATACTAATGAGTATACTTTGTACTGAATGGGGTCTCTTTAGGACCAAAACTACTTCCCGAGGTGAAGTACAAATACGACACACTAAAATAGTCCTAAATACTTGGTCTACAGCAATTGC
Source organism: Tonatia bakeri (assembly GCA_004024845.1). Taxonomy (NCBI): domain Eukaryota; kingdom Metazoa; phylum Chordata; class Mammalia; order Chiroptera; family Phyllostomidae; genus Tonatia; species Tonatia bakeri. Next base: position 12,017 of record PVIA01004187.1, read on the forward strand.
TTCATTTCCTCAATATAACTGCTATATTTCTGGGAGTTTTACTCCCCCCTGAGACAATAAGTCTAACAAGTTCTGATTAAAGTCATTTGGATCAATGTTCTTTTACCCCTTCCCTCTTATTCTATTTGTGTTGAAGCTCTTTTATGGACATGCCATTTTTACAGGTATATCAATTAAAACTAGGTGAGAAATTGGCATATATTTGTACCTTATATCAGTAATTACAAAACTCAGAAATCTGAGCTACATGAAACCCCAACCATGTTGCTCAGTCCAGGCTTGCTCCCGGTATCATTCTCTTACCTCCCACTCAAGGAACCTTCTTTACTTCAGTTTGGCTGCTTTTGCTCAGGTGGAAGGAAGGAAATGCACTAAGCCAATTTATATACATCGTGAATACAGGGTATGCATCCCCTAAAACCTGTCTCCCGTATATAGAGTGTGATTAGTAAATATTTGCTGAATATACAAACACCCTGTGAAGTTTTTATATTTTTTAACCAAAATGAGTAACTCAGTAAACTAATGGCACATACACACAATTTACTAACATCTGTCAGGGGTCCACTTTAGCAGGGGTCCCAACACCTGGTACATGGACCGGTACCCGTGTGTGGCCTGCTAGGAACTGGGCCACACAGCAGGAGGTGAGCAGAGGGCGAGTGAGCGAAGCTTGGCTCCCATTACTGCCTGAGCTCCGCCTCCTGTGCCCCCAACCACCCCCTTCCCCTGATGGAAAAATTGTCTTCCACAACACTGGTGCCCAAAAGGATGGGGACTGTTGCATTTTAGGGATTCTTCTGACATTGAGTACTCTACTTAGTGTCTCTGCTTGTAAATGGGGATAATAGCATAGTACTCACAAGTGTTGTAGGCATTAAATGAGGTACTACACTGTGCCCTGGTTGGTGTGGCTCAGTGGATGGAGCACTGGCCTGTGAACCAAAGGGTCACAGGCTCGATTCCCAGTCAGGGCACATGCCTGGGTTGCAGGCCAGGCCCCAAGTAGGGGACGTGTAAAAGGTAACCACACATTGATGTTTCTCCCCCTCTCTTTCTCCCTCACTTCCCCTCTAAAATAAATAAATAAATGAAACTCTTAAAAAAAGAAAAAATAAAAAAATGAGGTACTACATTGAAAGCACTTAGACTAGTGCCTGACACATATTAAGCACTTTATACATGATTACAATTATTCTGATAATTATGACCAATGGCACTTTGGGAGACAATGTGCCCAAGGAGTGCCTATATCTCCCCCTACCAGAGACAAAAACTTTGGAAAGGAGAGAATTAGACTGTAAAGCTGAGCTACCATACTTGTGCTGCTGAAAAGCTTCCCATTTTCCATTTGGTCTTTGACAAACACAAGCACAGATGCCCAGGCGAAATTACACTCTCCCAAGCCAGAGAAGGGAAGAGAGGGAAGATTATAGACACCAGGGTGAGAATAGCAGCAAGTGAGCATGCTCCCTCTTGTGCTCTGACCACTCTGTAGCTATTTTTCAATAATTTTTGAGGCTTTCTTCTCGTCTTCCAGGACTCCAAGTCCCACAGAACCTCAGGGATCAGCCTTGCACCCACTCCTGCTCTACCCTAGACAACAGCAGTAAGCATAGATTCAAATGTGATTATAAGACTTGGCATTCCCAAATTCATGTCTCCAGCATTTATATCTGTTATCTGAGTTCTGAACAGACATCCCCGGTTACCTATTTTAGATCGACAGATGACTCAGTAAAATCTCAAAGTTAATGTATCCAAATGGAGTTTTTAATTTTTCTCCAAAGTGCTTCTGACTCTTAGGCATGACAGAAAATGAAGTTGTCATCCACCTAGATCCTCAAGTCAGAAACCTGGTGGCCATGACGATGTCCCTGTAGTCATTACCCCCACATCCAGTGTTTCAGCAATGCTGTCAACTCCACCCCCAAACATACCTTGACAAGCCCACCCTCAGTCCCGCCATGATCTCCTGAGTTCTATAGCCCTGGCCTCTCATTACACTACAGTGGCCTCCTGAGCTGTCTCTTCTTTAGCTCCCTCCAATCCATTCTCCAAAAAGCAGCAAAATTCATCTTTTCCCAGTAAATTTCAAAAGTTTGGTCTCATAACTCTATGGCTTATTGAGTGAAATTAGCAACCAGGATATAAAGTTATTTTATTGTTTTTGTAAACTGAGATCTCTCTCTCTGCAAATGGCCTCATCTAGCAGTGGTACCAGTTGGGAGTCTGCAATCTAAACCTCAAGGTAAGCTACGGCAACTGCCAAGTGTCTAAAAGTGTCTCAAATTGTGGCCCTCATAGAAAAGTGCTCCTTGTCCATAATGTAATGACCTATCATCTAGACTATTTACTGAAAAAGGAAGAATTTAACCCCATCCAAATACTGGACTTTCACTGGTGTCTTGTTCAGCAAGCAGGAGCATTCTCATGTTGGGTGTTCATGTGCTTTAAGTAACCCCAAATGGGCAGCAGTTCAAGTGCCAAGAGTCAACCCACTTTTAAAAAATTACTCCCCACAATAAACAACAGAAGATTTCTTTTACTGAAGCATGATATACACAAATAAAAGTGTATGTAGCATATCCACACAGGTAGCTGATGTTATCTAAACCAAACACCCCTGTGTAACAGTACCAACTCATGACGTGGAGCATGACCATACAGCCTCATGCTCTCACGTAGTCCCTACACTGCCCCCACTCGCACACACAGGAGAAGCTGCCCTGTTGACTTCTAACACCGTAAGTTAGTTTGGTCCACCTTTACTCTCCATATAAATGGAATCAAACAATATGTACTCCTTAATATGGTTTCTTTCACTCTACAGTTTGTGAGATTCACACATTTTGCTACATATAGTTGTCATTTATTCTCATTGCTGTATAATACTTCATTGTGTAAATATATCAAAATTTTGTTTGTGCATTGATGTATAGCGGGGTGTCACCAAACTGTGGTCCACTGGCCAGCTGCCTATTGTTGTAAATAAAGCTTCATTGGAACACAGCCACGTCCATTCATCTACATATTGTCTATTGCTCTCTCCCTGTAACAGGACAGAGTTCAGCAGTTACAACAAAGACTGAATGGCCCCTAAACTTAAAATATTTGCCATCTGTCTCTTCACAGGAAAAGTCTACCCGCTCCTGCCTATGCTACTTGAGTATGTGAATGTGCCACACTTTTTCAGGATTTCCCATTTTGAACTATTACACACCCTACATCCAAAAACATTCTAGCATATGGTTTAGAGTGGGCATGAGTGGAGTGCAGTGACTATGTCAGAGGGTATACATGTGTGCAGCTTTAACAGACACTGCTAAAATGGTTTTCCAAACTGGTTTTACCAATTTACTGACCCACTAGCCATTACAAGTTCCAATGTCCTTGGCTATACTTGGCATCTTCCATCTCTTTAATCGTATCCCTCCTGGTGGGTGTGTAGTGATATCGCTACACACTGTGGTTTACTTTGCATTTCACTGGTTGTTAATGAAATTCAGCTTCTTTCCATGTGTACTGACCATTTGGAAATCCTCTTTTGTGCAATTTCTATTCAAGTTCTCACCATTTTCTGGCCTGACTGCCTTTTTTCTCACTTATTTAGAGGCATTCTTTTTACATCTTAGATATGAGTCCTTTGTTAGACTTAAGCATTGTAAAGGCATCTCCCACTCCATGGTTTGCCTTTTACTCTTTTAATGATGGCTTAGTGTTTTTCATGTTTAAGAAATCTTTTCCTATTCCAAAACATAAAGGTGGTTTTATCTGAAAGCTTGGTTTTTCATTTTCCACATGTATATCTTTAATCTACTTGGAATTAATTTTGTATGTGTACCTGTAGAAGTCCAGATATATTTTTTACACATGAATATCCAACTGACTCAACACAAAATAAAATCAATTTGTTTATTCACATATACATGTGCACACACACACATGTGCACACAAACCTACCAAAAATTTGATTGGGAATAAATTGAATTTATTGATAACTTTGGGGAGAGAAGACATCTCTACAATTATAGAGAATATTTTAGACTACTTTGGCTGAAACCAAGAAAACCTGGATTTATTTCTGTACATCAGTTGTTCATTCAGTTGTTCAAAAAATATTTATGGGGTATCCATTAGTTCAATGGCACGTTGATACTTTCAGAGGCCTAATAAAAATTAAACAAAATTGACACTAACCACATTAAAACACCTAAGAGAAATTAGTAGGAAAGCCTAGAATTTTTTCAGGACAGTATTGAGGCACCAATAGAAGTAAGAGAGCATAGATTACAGTGGTAAAAACCTAAGTAATGGTGGTATCTTTGCTAACAAATTATGATGAGGGTTGACAAATAGGCTTATCCTAGGTATGGGTTTTGCCAGCAAAATGCTACAGTAAATAATGAAATAAGGTATTTGAGGATACCGACTAAAAAATGGTTGAAATTATAGACTATGAGATGTAACCTGGATAGGAAATGAAGGCATGAATAATAGACTTGGAAACAGTGAGGTGTGGGAAGTCTTTGAGCCCAAGAATAGGCACACTGAGTGGGTGTAACTGAATGGAATGGCTGGAATGGTCCAAAAGGATGTTTGAATTTTGAATTTGATTTTCATGGTGTGCAGCTCCAGAAAATGGTACATTCTGATGTACAGAAATGAAGTCAGTAAAGATAAGCAGGCCATGAATACAAGAAGCTAGGGAATGGAAGGTTGCTGCGACTCAACACCATGGAACGACCTAGGACAGGAAGGAAGATGGCGAGCCACGTGCAGAAGCAGTGTATGCATAGGAAGTGACCTAAACAACCACAACTGACAGAGATAAGAAAGACAAGCTCTTTCTGTGCATGAATGGAAATCCCTGCAAGAGCAGTGGTTTCACAGGGGTGTTGAGGATTGATGATCTGCCAAAGGGCAGAGCCGTGAGGAGCACCTGGCACCCCTGACCCTGCTACCTGTAGGAAGAGCAGCCTTCAATGGCCAGAGCTGAAGTGCTTCCTTCAGGAGTGCACCAAGGGCTCAGGAACAGGAAAAACAGAAAGCAAGAGCATGAAGGGAGAAGTTTGAGGGTGGACATGATTGTGTTAACTAAGCTTGGGGAAAAAGTTCCAGGGAATGCAGTAGAAAGATGGGGGAGGGAGACAAACTGGACAGGGGAGAGGCCATAACTACATGATCAGAACCATCGTGTCCCTGACCAGTAGAGGCGAGTGCTCATCAGTCTGCCTTAATATGCCCATCAGAAGTGGCTCTGAAGCTGCTTTGCTGCTGTTTACATGGAGATGCATGGCCTCAAAGGGAACCCATTTTCTTTGTTTTATTTGAACCCCTAAGTAAGAGATAAGCGTAAAACCCAGTTAGAAAATGTTTGAAATATCATAAATTTGTGTTTCAAAATTTGCACCTTAGAAAACATGTGAGGTTTATAATATGCACATAAACAGAAGTCATTGTCTGCCTCTGAATCTCTCCACTTTCATATGCCTGTTTTATTCCTCAGTGTTTAATTTAAGCCATTTGTGCATTCTCTTAATGTGTACGTTTAAAGAATACACATTAATGAGTGTGCCTGAAAAGTTGCTTTGTCAGTAATTATCTTAACTGGTGAGTTTCATTTGGTATTAAAGAGTGCTAAGTATCTGAAAAGTCATTCTGCTCTGTTATTTCGAATCATGTATTTAAAATAACTAAAGAAGTAGGCATGAGGACTTTTAAAAGTCTTTTATCTATTAACGATTAGGTTTTCCCTGAGAAAATTCAAAGACTCTAAAATTACCTTTCATAAAAGAATAAGTTGCACAGTGACTCAGAAAGCAACTAATTGCACAAATTAAATTTTATCAACAAAGAGAAAGGCCTTCAACAAACTTATGTGTATCTGTGTGTTTGTTTTTTACTTGTTATAGGACTATCCCTTCTTGTCTTAAAATACCATGTGGATGATAATAGTGATGAGAAAGTTTTCTTTGTTCCCCAAATTGGAGACAGAAAACTCAGAGTTCACAGTGAGAGCCTGTCAGTCTTATCACTATTCTCTTTATTAAAAATCAATCCATTAATATATTTTTAACATACAATATTTGGTATAGTTTTGGGCTTTCCATATTCTGAAACAGAGTAAGTGCAGACAGTTTTTATTTTCTTTTGGTTTTTTAACATTGGCTATAAAGTTAGGAAAAGCAACACAAGCATCTATTATGTGGGGCACAATTATCTTTGCCACATACTAGCTTTGTGCTTTCCCCCCTTCCCTCACCGAAAAAAAATAACAAACTATATATGCTGGTGGTCACGCTCACCAAGCCGGCGTCGGGGGAGGGGAAGCTGCTAGGAGAATGAGCTTTTGTTAGTTAGCCTTTTTTGTGTGTTTTCTTACAGGCTGGTCTTGACTATTACTTCCTTTCTTTGTGCCTTATCTGTGGGCGAAATAATCCTCTGGAAAAATGAAGGGTAGCTTGACCTCTCATTTATCTCTGTCCAGAGTTACTGTCACCAGACTGATGAAAAGTAGGGAAAAGGGTCCCGTCAGCAGAGCCTGTTAATGCTAAGTTCTCCGTCTGACTTGTTTTGTTTGGGGAGTATAGACTTTCTTTCTGTTAAGTGAACAAATTATTTTCTTTCTGTCCAGCTTAGGCTATAGAATGATTAGGGCCCCTGAAGAGTAAATTAGACTCTGATGACTGGTAACAGAGAAGTGGGAAAGTCAACAAGGCTGTTAAAATAGGACTTTCTTTCCAAATGTCATTTGGTGCACCAGAGCCCACTGTTCATGACAGAACTGGATTGATAAGTCTCTATTAGATTTCCCCATATCAAGGAAGAGAACTAGCTGAGATATGGACTAACCAGATGGCAGAGGTACATGAAGACAATCAAAGTTGTCCTCTTATTGGAATGCCTAAAGCACACGTTTGCCAGCAATTTAACTTTCTTTGTGAAGTCCTTTTGCTTTTCTCCAAAGGTATTTTGTGTGTTGATAACCTACATCATTTTCCAATATTCTCCTTCCCCTTAGACTGCAAATCATGAATCTCTGTGAGATCACACGCAGAAGGAAAATTAAACGTGTAAAAGTGTTTGTTAGCTTAGAATATGTTCTTGGGAACCTTCGTTTTTAGGCCACATTTGATAACAGTGGAGATTTGCTGAAATTGTTGAGGGAAGAATCTAACGGTGTTCTTCTGACCCTGATGGTTTAGAGAGCGTAGGGCATGAGTGAAGAAAGGAAAACTATAAGCACAGGAAAAAATGACAATAAAGAACTCCAATAATTGAAATAAGAAAAATGCATACAATATGTTATTCTTTGTGGGGGAGGGGAGTCCAAAATATGATATGATCCCAATGTGGGGTATATATACATGTTTCCATACCCAAAAACAACACTGGCAGGATTGTGGTAGATTTTTAATTTCATCTTTTTTAAAATTTTACAACACAGTTTAATGTAACTGGTACCAATTACAGTGTAGATTATAGTTTGGGGGGGGGGGTTAATACACCACCCACTTTCCCATCTGCAAAACAGGGCAGGAAATGTTTTATAGAATTATTGTGAACACTCAATGAGGTAAATTGTGTTAACAGGAAAAATAATTTTTCACCAGTATTCCAGGAGGTCTGGGAAAAGCAAATGGAAGTGAAAAGGGGCTTCGCCAAGAGAGAAAGTTCCAGTGCAAGAGAAGAGAAGGAAACAGCTGAACTCTGATCATGTATGTGTGGGACGTGAGCAGGTTTGACGGGGAAAGAGCCTGAAGTGGCTCCAGGTGATGCTGCTGTACCTCCTGTGGCCACACTCCTTGAGCACCACAGAACTCTTCTACTTCCCTGTGACAGGGGCTGGTGAGTTCAGCGACTGCCCACCGTCACACCTTTCAGCACTTCCTCTAGTCTTTGGCATTTGCCCATTCATTACCCACTTTGCGACAAGCTCATAAAAGTCAGAGAGCACCACCCTGCCCTTGTTTGGGTGCTCCTGTGCCTCTCATTCTCTCATCATCTCTAGATTTTCACCTTTGAGCCATCACCTTCAGTCTCCATGTCCACGTGGGTTGCCCCCTCAGCTGTCTTCCTGGGCAAGGAGGCTCCACTCCCGACTCACAGCACATCACTCTGGGTCGGGCCATCACTCACACCTCCTCCTCCAAGCCAGAGTACAATTTCAGCAATATTGGAGTAAACAACACTCTAGCACTCGAAACAGATTAAAATTCTGATTTGTCTGTTACTTTAAAATATGAAACTTTTTCTCTACATTGCATCTCCTTGTTTGGATAGAGTACTTAAATGCAGACAGAGTTGTTATTAAAAGTCTTACAGAAGTACTTTGGTAATTACTATTTTGGGGCACATGTGGTAGAAAAGTAAAATGAGACGTGAAAGATAAAAGCTATACAAATACATTTGCTCTATAATTTACTTTTCCTGAATTATTAATAGCCAAAATGTCTCTTACCTAAGTTATTTCCACAAGCATATTTAAAAATAATAAAACCAGAAAATTTTATTATAACATTCTTAATACACATTTGTTCATGCCCTCATTTTCTTAAAAGTGTATTTTTTAACTTTGCTTTCAGTATGCATGTATGACAGTGACTTTCTTGCCAAGTTCAAGAATAACATGCGTTCTAATTTTTAAAATATTTTAAAAGTATATTGATGATTTTCAAATGTGGAAGGACATTTTTACACATACTTGAAGAAAACAAATTTAATTTAAACTTTGAAATGAGGGGAAAAACACAAAAATCAGTAGTTGTTTGTCCTTTAAACATAGCTCTATGAGTCTATATTTCCAAGAAACAATTTTCTCTTTAGTGACCTCTGCAAAAGAATAAAAAATCCTGTCATAAAAATATTGTACTTTGTGAGTCCCTTGGGCAATTAGTTGAGTCACTGCCCTAAAAAAGAGAACACCAGAATTCTCTTAAAAGCCCAGGGTTGGCTCACTAAATGTTGATGGCCGGGCCATTCTCAGGCATACTTTTCTTAAGAAAAAGAGAAACACTGTACCCATCTCCTCCATTTCCAATTGATAGAAATTATACCATTTCCATATCTTCAAATCTGAAAAAAAGAATGCCTCTTTAAAACTATGCTGATAGAATATCCATTCTGAAATGTAAGGTTTATCATAAATCTTTGGTTTTGTCTATGTTTTCCAAGGTAAGTTCTAGATATTTTGTCCTATCATTCCCAAAACAATCAATAAGACCATTTTCCACAGAAGGATTTATAAGAATCACCCAATGAATTTCTGTCCTTTTTTATTTTAATGCCATATTGCTCTTTTTACCATTAAACAAACAAATTTAAATTTCAAGGAAAGTATATCCTTAGTCAAATTAGATGTCAGACAGCAGGTATTTGGTTGCAGATAAAAGTAAATATTTCCATTCAGAAATTTCTTACTAATTTTAATTCAGTATCAACTTAATTTTCAAGTTCAATGTTCACTTATGGTAGGAGAATACATTGTCTACGTGACTTCTCAGCTCCTGTCTCATGACACACCTAGGAAAGACCTGTCTCTCAGCAAACCCCCAAGCGCCTGCTGTGCCCTCGCACTGCATTAAACATCACGGTGACACAGCAGAATATCTGGTGTGGTCTTTCAACTCAGGGAAGTTCAAAGCTAATTGAGGGAAAGGAGAGTAATACCCATTGAATTAACTAAAGAACATTACAGGAAACTATATGTACCCTCTGATAAACCCTCTAGGTGTTCAGTGCAGGGAAAGGTCTGTAAAACAGAGGGAACAATTTCTATAGTTCAGAGCTCTTTTTTTCTCAAGGTGTGTTCTAGTATGGTCAAGTAAGTTCAGAAAATTTCTTTACTTTGACTACTTAATGTGTTAATATGCCTTATGAATCTCAGAAAATGTAAAATTGCATTGATCCATCTAGTCAAAAAGTGTTTATTTGGTGCCCAATGTGGGATGTCCTTTATACAGAACTTTTATGTAGGGTCGGCAGGTAAGCCCTCCCCAGCAAGGTCCCATCGGAGCAGAGGCTTGAAGAAGTGAGAGCACAAGGCCAGGGGTTACGTGGGGGACAGGCCTCCAGAGCACAGGAAACAGGGAAAGGCCAAGGCAGGAGCATGCAGGCTTGTTTGGGGAATGGTGAGGGGTTTCTGGGCTAGAACAAAGGAGAGGAACCACTAATCTACCAAAAGGATTTCAATTTTCCACATGAATTTGACCACTGAGCCCTCAGCTCTTTTCTGGAAAGAATTTTACTGAGCTAAGGCAAAGCAGAACAGTATGTCCAATGTGGCAAAGAGGGGAGGAGAGGTTGGATGTGCTCTCCACACTGAAACTGAGCTGGGGTTTCTGGGTGGCCATGTTTGAGGAAGGGCAATCCAGGCAGCAAAGGCCCAAAGAAAAGAGGGAAAGAAGAACAAGAAGTGGGACAAGAAGGCTGGCATGAACCCTGACATCAAGTAGTTATTTGGTCTAGTTTATTTGTTCATACTAAATGTCTGGAACATGGAATATGTTACTTGTATATTTCAAGCTAAAAGTACATTTTGCTAGAGTTACCCATGGCTTGAATTGGCCAGAAACTTGTTCCATTTCTCCTTCTGACTTTGAATGAATATGTGTCCCTTTCATTGAATAGGACAATTTTAATTCATGATGTTTGTCTCTTGGGAAAGAAATGCCAGGCATTTTCCACAAGGATTTATCTGGATTTATATATTTAATTCATTCAACAAATCACTCATTTATTCATTTACTCATTGTGTCAGTGAGTCAGTCAGTGAAGATTTATTACACACCTACTGTGGGGAAAACACTCTGTCAAGGACTGTGTGGGTGAAAGCTGTTTGAGATGCAGTCACCGCCCTCAAAGAGCATCTGATTTTCCATGGAGTATAGTGAGACTGACATTTGTTTGGGGTACAGATTGATGTAGCACTCACTACAGAAGCTAATACCAGGCTGGCTATCATTGTAGAATTCTCAAGGAACATGTCCAAATGAAAAATCCAGGATTCTCAAGCACCTCATAACGCATATCAAATTACCGCTCTGGGATGAATGTAAGAAGAGCCCAAAGACACTAACGACTTGATGGTGAGCTGGGGTTTGTCTGTTAAGGTCTCATAGTAACAGTTGATTTGATACACCAAAGAAAAGTGGAAACTATGAGCGTTTGATGTTGACAAAAACTGGAAAATAAACATGTTCATGTGCTTGGCAACGCGTGCTCTGCAATCTGCTGTGAGGTCGAGCTCGTTCAGGAAGGCTTGTTTTTAGGAATACACATTGCTGAAAGCAACGCTGTTGATGAGACCACATTAAATTCACGCTTTCCAAATTTTCCACAGTTAGAAACAAGGAAACATATGAAGCATGCCCATCTCACTGTTTGAGCATGCTGTTCATTCTTTCTTTTTACTTCTGAGCTCCATTTCCAGACAACACCTCTTCCTTATATTGCACTTGCAGAACATTGTCTCTGTCATGAACAACCTCCTTCAATTTCTCTTAACATACCACTGTCTGGGGGGGATGGAAAAGGGTACATGGATCTTGTCCAACGGAAAGACTGAAAGCCCCCCTTCCTGTTACCACCATAATCTTCTGCATTAAGTGCACCAAGAGCAGAGGACCTAATGGTAACAAACTGACATGATTTTCTCTGCCCTCTGGACCTGCCAGAGTCCTGTACACTTCCAGGACTGATGCATATAGCATACCACAGAGTTAATTATTTAGAATTCAATCATATAATAATTTCTCTATAAAACTACATTCTTCTACAATGTCAATATTTAGTGCCTAATGGTTTTAAAAATTTACTTATCAATTTATACGTCTCCTCAATTATATTGTGATCATTTTAAAGGGATTTAGCTACAGACGTGGACAGAGAGAGAGCGGCATCCTTCCAGATCTCGGACAATGCTTTGAACACATCGGGTACTCGTTTCCTCCCTAGGGACTGGCTGCTGATTGCACAGAAGCAGCACGCTACTTAGGTCGTGCCTGTGACACTGTCACAGGACCTAAGCTCTTTTCCCAGCTCTGCATTTAATTAAATATTGGCTCTTGGAGAAGTGACTTCACAGCTCTTGTCTTGGTTTCCTTATGTATAAAATAAAATAAATCTGCATTAATATCTCCTTCACAATAGTTGAAACCCTATAATTCCATAATAATTCTATAAATCCACAATAGCTCAGAATGAGGACTATTATCACATTGATTTGTTTTCACGATGGCAAACAAAGTGCGGAGCACACTACTTTTTCTCCTAAACTGATTTGAGTGTTTTTCTTCTTTGACTTGTCAATTTGAAATAATTTTAGGCTTACAAGAGTTACAAAGATGATACAGAAAGTTCCCATGTGTGGCTCACCCGGCTCTCCTGATAGAAACACCTTGTATGATCTCAGTAAAACAGTCAAAGTCAAGACATTGTCATTGGTCCGACATTATTAGCTAAACTATAGAATTTTTTCTGCTTTCATCAGTTTTTCCACTAGTGTCTTTTTTTTCTATTCCAGGATCCAGTCTAAGATTCCTAGATTAGTTGCAATTTTTCCTTGGTCTTCTCCCTAATTAAGTCTTTTGGCTGTTTGAAATGGATACTTGTTGGTTGTGCTGGTTTTGAAAGGATTCTGTTGCTGCACATGGGGAAAGTCCTCATCTGGTTCTCTTCCCATGAACAATGCGGTTGTTTTTACCTTTTAGCTGTTTGTTTTATCATAAACGGTTCATCTTGAATCTCATCCAACTTTCTCAAGATTTCAGAAAGTGAACCTGAATCTGCAAAATGGAATTTTTCAGTTTTTTCTTTGCCCCTTAAAATCATCCCTACCTGGGAAACCATCAACGTGGTAACTGAAGATCTTTGTGCAGAATAGCTTTGAGGATTCTGAGCTAGCGCCAGGAAAGGTTTTTAGTAGGTTTACTAAGTGTAATGAACTGAAGTGGCTCCTGAAAAAGCAACTCTTATCTGCAGGAAACATGGATCTATGGCATTATAAGATTTTCATTCTTCTATTATCAGTAGAAATGTATTAAGATCTTTGGCTCATTACTCAACACAGACTCACTTCACAGTGGATTTTTTTCACCTTGAACTTTAGCAAGATTATCAGCTCAGAAGTTTAAGTGCACAAAAGTTAGGTCTGGGGACACATCCTGGCACAGTACCAAGGACTGACAAACTGCACACCTGAAGCTTAGTGATTGGCTCCTATTCAAACCGCTGACCACTCTCAGGCCAACAATAATTGGGAGGCACACCTCTGGTCTCCTGTGTGCCAGGTTTTCATGGCTAACTGCTGAGAAGAATTCTCAAGTGAGACATTCAGCCTGGATAGTAATTGGGAACTGCTGAAAGCCTCCTCCTTCTTTCAGGGGAAATTTTGGAAGACAAGTCTTTCCCTCCTACTGTTTAAACACTGCAGATTGTCAAATTATACATGGCAGATGGATTATAGTTTGTCCTTTTAGTGACAGGAAAAGCCGTTTCTATACCCTGGCAAAAGCATCTACTTAACATCAAGAAATGATTCTACTGCTCCTCAGCTATATTTGGGGAAATGTTTTGTGTCTGTTTTAACAAGTGACTATAAAAGCTTTTCATTAGATTATGCCATAATGAAATAACTGGCTTTCATTAATATATTGTACTAGAAATACTGTAGGCATCCTATAATTATATGTAAGTCTTGGCTAGTCTTATTAGGTCAACTGTGTTTTCTTTGCAGTGTGTAGAAAAATTATAAGATAAATAAAATGTGTATTGTGAGTCATCTTGGCACTATTGGGAAAACACTGTATTTATTTAAAAGCAAAATGCAAATATAGCATTTTTTTTTCTGTTTGAGCCATTAGAGAAATTCAGTGTCTATTCTTTTAGTTTTTCATGCCTGGCTTTTTCCTTCAATTTTTATGACCTCATGTCCTTCTTTCTCTTTCCTATTGCTTTTTCTATTTTCTATTTCTTTGTTCTTTCTATAGATGCCATTGATTTCCTCCCCAGAAGTTGTTCTTCAGGTCTTTTGACCTTGCTCTAGTTTGGGTAGATACATTTCATAGAATGACTGTCATTAAACTTTGTCATCTGTTGAATGAATAAATGAAAAAGAATAGTATAAGTAGAAAAAGTATGGTTTATGAGTCTGAATGAAGAACCTAAATGTTCTTATTTCCTATTTAATTTCTTTTTTATAATCTATTCTATCCCAGAGAAAAGTTATTTCCAGGGTAGGAGGGAAAGTCTTGAAAATCAACCTACACTTACTTCCCTTTGTGTTCTACTGTCCAATCTCCTACAATCCTTTGGGAATTCCCTATTATATTTCTGCCATATTCCTCAAATGCAAAACATTCAAAACCAAAAGGATATATCTCCATCATATCCCATTATTCATCTTCTCCTCAGATGTATGTCAGTAATGTTATCATACCTCAGTACTCTGAGCTGCAAACTTCTGCATAAACCTTTTTTCCTCCATCACCTTTGTGTATGGGATGGAGAGCTACTGAGTCCTACCAGTCTTCCACTGAATTGTCTCTGGAGCCCATCCCTTCTTTTCCTTCATTTCCATCATTGCCAAATTCATGCTCATCTCCAGATATCTAGACCTTGCAAGCCACAAGAGCTTAAGTGTTCTACCTGCTTCTGACTTCTTCCTTATGCCTGCACCACCCCACGTGAATTATTCTCTTAAATTACTGCATTCATTTTGACATCTGCTTGCTCAAAAGCATTCATTACTCTCCAAACCTAGTTCAGCTCCATTTACAGGCACAGTTGTTACAGAATGTAGGAAGTCTGAGAATTAAACAAGGGGCCCATTGCTCTGACTTAGACCAGCCCCCAATGTTCCCCTCAAACTCAATCTGCTTCCCACTGCAGGTCACAGCTTCTGTGCTTATCCATGTTCCTGTGTCCAATCCCAGCATCTGCCAGGTGTTACTGAGACATGAATTGTCATCTCTTTATAGCACTTTAAACTGGCTGTCCCCCTCAGTTGAAGAGAGACCAGTTTTTTCAAAGTTGAACTTAGTGCCTTCATGGAAAGATATGAGTAATAAAATGAGAATTAGCTATAAGAACCTGTAGCATTATTTTAGAGAGTTCTTGCTATTTCTCTTCATCTCTCAGCCTATCAAGATGCAGATACTGTAGAGCTGGCCCTCTTGGTAAGTGGTCAGGGCCAGGAGACATTGTGGTCAGGGCCAGGAGACATTAGGGTTCCCATACTTCGGAATGTTACATCTCAAGGAAATTTCAGATGAGAGTCTTCACTTTTAATGCCACCCCTTTCTTCCTGGCTGTTTGAATGTTTTTTAAAAGTTACTTTGGGTCATTTACTAATAATATTCTGATTTCAATTTACCTTTCTAAGTATGCCTACCAATAATCCAAAGCAATCCTAACGGCTCACTCTCTGGCTATACTAGTCTTCTCATTGTCCCCATTGGTACAGTGCTCATTATCACCTCTAGGTGTTTGCTTCCTACTAGGAAAGTAAACCTCATGCCTCCTTTCTGCCTACCTAATGCTTGTTTACATTTTAAGCCTCAGTTCCCATCCCAATCTTTTCTGTAAACTCTCTCACCCATGCTAACCCATGATGGTCTATTTTAAATGTACTGCCCAGTTTATACCACTCATTTGCTGCCTAAATCACTATACTATACTTTAATTATGTGTGCTGATAGGTTTCTTATATCTATATCTTATTGTACAAATATACTGTAAAATCCTAGGGGGATGATCATCTAAGCCAGTGTTTTCAACCTCTTGATTTTAGTCACAGGTGTTATTGAGGGAGAATTTGGAAAGTTCCAAATTTTTGTGGAGTCCAAGAATCTATATAAAACGTCAAGATTTTAAAAGATACTAAATTGATTATATAAAGTTTACAAATATGCACATTGATATTTTATAGACATATGGGTGATGTGATTATTATACATATATAGATGGCATGACTAATTTTTAAAAACAATGTTTTTGAAGTGTTGGTTTTATTCTAGCTGTTAGTCACTTCTTTCAATCAACATATACTAATTATAAAGCTGCCAATGTCAAACTTTTTTATGTTAAATTTTGACTGCCATGCTGAATAAGTTTATGATCACTAGTCAAACATACACACGTATTCTTTTTTATTGTTTTTCAAATACAGTTGTCTCCATTTTCACCCCATCATCCCGCCAGCCCTCCAGGCCCCCAGCCCAACTTCCCACTCTCCAACCACCCCCCTTTGGCTTTGTCCATGTGTCCTTTACACATGTTCCTTGATGGCCCTTCCCCTATTTTCCCCCATTATCCCTCTCCCACACACACATATTCTCAGAGAATTGTTGCCAATTTACTCTTCAAACAGTGAAAACTTAAGTTGCATTTGCAAAATATCCTATCCAGTTTATTCAGTATGCCAAAGGCCTATGAACACTACAGAAATAGCATGGTAACATTTCAAGGATTATAAAGTTAGCACACAAAGAATCAACCATATTAAGAAGGCAAGACAGGAAGATAGGTGTTTAAATTGAGAAGTGCCCCTGATCTGTATGTCTGTTAATTTTGAGACTGTTCTTCTGCTGTTATGCTTGTGTTGGGTTTGCCCCGCTTCCTCTGAGAATGATTCTGTACATGTCGTAAAGCGCAGATATTAGCCATTACAGATCAGTGTTTCTCCGTTATGAATTAAAATGTGTTAGTACTCTGACTGCATTAACTATCACTGAATTAACAAAACATTTCTGTTGCTGACACCTTAATTAGCTCATTAATTATATTTTAATTATCCATTGTGTGTATCCAACAACTGTCAGCAACTGAATTTTCTGTCATTGACATTAATTACACATTCTGTAATGACTCTGGAATCAGAGTCTGAAGCGCTTGGTACAAATTAGCCAGTGTAACAAGCCAGAGCTTTACAGCCAATCCACCCTCATGAGGACGACTGTAGTATCTACAACTTACACACTTATGGTAATTACTCTAGTGAGTAATTTAGAAAGTGGATTTCAGCTGAACGCCGCACGATTCTTTTTTCATCCAGTCTTTGAAATTACAGGGATAGAAATAGTTCTATCACAAATTTTGACTCTAGACATCTCATCACTATAAAACAAAACAAAATGAAAAACACTTAGAAAATATTGTATCTCCCACTTTAAGTGGAAATTTTGCCAACCAAAAAATAATTGAATACTAGACTGCAAAATGCCCAGAGACTGAGCCTGTCCTGGCCCCCGTGTGTGTGTGATTTGAGAAGGTCCAGGAAACCCTCCTACCAAATATATCTGTAAATGGAGCTGTCTGTTTCAATTACCTGGACCTTATTGCTAAGCCAGTACATAAGAACAATCTGACAAAGAATTTGTTGATTTGCTTATTTATATATGACAGGACTTACAAAGGTAATGAAATTAAATTACATTTGGAAGAACTTTCAGTGAGTTCTCTTTCTTGAAAAGGATAAAATCCTCATAATATTTGCCCTGATCTGGGAAATGTAGGACGTGTGGTTTTTAGAGACAACGTTTTCAATCTCTGCATTTGAGTTTTATTTCTTAGAGATTTGAAAGCATTGAAATCCTTAAGAGGCCCTGTTAGAATTTGTCAATGAAAAGCTCAGTGAAAAATAGCCCACAGCAAGTGAGAATTGATAAGAACTTTACACAATGTCAGCACAGAGGAGTGCCAGCGCTGCTTCATCTATGGTACTCTTGTCTCGGAGCTAAGGAGGCAAAGCAATCAGGAAAGAAGTAACAGCTAATTCTTAAATGTTGCTCTATAAAACACACACACAAACAAATAAGCATATATGTGCATGGATATGCTTTTTATAAACCGAATGAAAGCCTGCTGTTTCTTCAGGGCCTCTGACCTGCCTTTCCATAGCCTGTCTGCACAAAGGTAGGATTGTTGCACAGTAACAATGCAGATCCATCACGTTTCCCAATGATGTTAAGTCTCATATTCTTCTGATGGCAGGGTTCTAAATCTGGAAATGTTTGGGCTAAATCAAGAAATATATTAATCAGTGAAACAGTAGAAGAGAAATTCTTTATAATCGGGGCACATGAATGTGATAAAAGGGCAACTGATGAAATGTAATTTGTTGACAATGAATTATCAGCAAATGGATTCGAGAGAAAATATTATCTGTGAAAAGATATATACTAAACATTTTGGGGACATATAAATTTCCTTCCACCCAATTATTTTATTAAATAGATGCTTTCTGTGTTCTTTTTTATTGAGAAATCTGGAGACTGACCATATATTGCCATATTAATAGTTTCTCCTTTGCTCAAATTTTGTTCTGATTCTTATAAACTACTAACCTCTAAGGTTCTGCAGTCACTAATGTTCAGTAGGTTGGAAGCTCTAATGATGAGGGTTAGATGGCAGAATGCCTGGACTGTGTGAGGCACCATTCACCAGGGAATATTCCACATGTTTGCAGGGCCCTTGACTGAATGGGCAATATAGAGTTTAGGGCTGAAACCATCCAACCTGCTCATGCACAGGCCTTTTTCTTGTCAAATGACACACCTGGGCCCTCCCAGGCTCCACCATTTCCCAGTGTTCCACTTGTGATCGGTGTTGGAGCTTGGGCTTGAACGTAATCTCTTGCTTCCTAGGGAAACAATCATGCATTCCAGTTGCCCCCTTTTCAATTGTGAAAATTTTTCACTTTTTCGAGTTTTAGAAATTGCTTTTGTTTTTCTTGTTGCTGTTGCAGTAGTCTTGTTTTATCCTCCAGTCTTCCCATATTAGCATATCTGTAATTGATTCATCCTGTAAGGAGCTTGGTGTGGGTGAAAAGTCAGTGATCAATGAAGGAGCACTAATAAAAATTTTACATATCACTTCTCAAGCAAATACATAATTCTAAGTGATTTTATTTCATTATATTAATCTAAAAATGCAGATTGATTATTTGGTAACTTGACAATTGTCTGCCGAAAGCAAGAAATTTAGGAAGGAAAAATAGATCTCAGAAAGCATCCTATGTAACTATCCTAAAGTTTTGTCATGGAGAAAATAATTTTGTTTAAAATAATTTTATAATAATTTTATTATAGCACAGTATGTCCAAAGACTACTGGGAGAACATCACTTCTGCAGTCTACCTTTTCCAGCAGCCCAACAGAAAGCAAGTTAAAGAGACACACTCAACAATCAGTTCTTGCTCAGAAATCTAGCAGATTTGGGTTTCTCATTTTATGCTACCCAATCTGCTTCATCATTCAGTCATGCATGTTCACCTCTCTTCCTCTTCCTCTCTCTTTGACAAGTTAGCACAAACAGAGTAAGTAGGCAGTGCTTGTTAAGCTCTAGGGCTATTTAAATATATACAATTCATTCACTCAGCATTGGCTCATAACCTTCCTTTTCTTGGACAGTACCTAGAAAAATATAACTAGATTTGCCAGAAACTTTGCTCTCCACTGGCAATATACTGCCCTGAATAGCATAGGACACCAGCTGGATTATATAGTGCTTTCACACACAATCAGTGAAAATGTTTTGTGCTCCAAAATTATTTGATGACTATCAGAAAGATACTTGCACCTGATGAATTTAGTTTTTTCAGCTTGGCCAGATATGATCTTGTCACGAAGGCCATTTATGAAAGCAGATAAACAAATCCCAGAATCCTGAGAAACTGTGTCTCAGTTATCATCATCTGCCTCCATTAACTCCATTCTGGTGTTTCCTGGAATTTAGTGGAGTCACTTTGCTTTCTTTACAGGAGTGTGTGATAAGCAATGCAAACAGTGACTGCAAATATAATTAATTTTTAAAATAGATCATTTTTGCATTTGCTTATCTACCAAAGTAATACTCAAGAATATGAAGTTTGAAAGGGAAATCAAGCATTATAGTGCCTTTTCTAAAACCATTAAGCCTTAATTATCTCCAACCAGCGGAAGTCCAATATAAATTTAGTTAGGTGGATTTAGTGTGATACATTTTTATGGCACACACAAAATTTCGTTTATGTCCTAGCTTCACATGTGGAAATACTAATCCCAGCTCTGCTCTGTAATCTCAGACTAGAATTAGACACTTCATTCTCCTAACTCTTTCCATGAAAGAAATGATTTTTTTAATTGGTTGAAAACTCTTCGTGTATTAGAAGAACTCTGAAACGGAGCAACAATTGGCCAGAGTGTCGTTGCTGAGCTGATGAATGGAAACCGCTTATTCACCACCTGTTGGAAAATGTTAGTGTCCATGTTCAATCATGTGCCTAATTTAGTGTGTAATTGAAAATGTAGCGCTTGCAAGGCAGGCAAATCTTTTTGAAGGTTTAGCTATTTATATTGAGCATATTAATTACACTGAAGTAGAGGAGAACACAAGGCTATCAGGAGAACAGAGACCACTTTCAAAGTAACTGCTCAACAGGACACACACTGGTTACTTAGAGAGATAAAAGCACTGCGTTGTTTGAGTAAGTGTGAAATACTTCGGGGCTGCCATATTATCACCGGCACAAATTGTCAGCAGATGTTTCTTCTACTCAACTCAAATAGGCACTCGTTCTTACCATTGGAAAAAAACATAGACCAGTGGCTTTTGAAGTCCTCATGCCTTTTTTCTGTCCTGTGTTAACACTAAAATTTTCCTGCTGAGTTTATTGATAAACATAATTTTAAATATGATAATGCACAAGAGGCACATGGCAATGTTTCCAGTTCTTGAATGTTCTTAAATTTTTCACTGAGTCTAGACATTCCACAGGATGGTTCTAGGAAATTCTGAGTGAAACTTTGAGTTGACAGTCTGTTTGCCCAGAATCACCATGAGGACGATGAGGGCCCCTCATGCATCTGCTTGAACACTTCTGTCCATATCCAGGAAAGATTGGTACTTCAGTGATAAAAAGCTAATTAAGAAAAATAGAAGAATGCCCTGGCTGGTGAGGCTCAGTGGATTGAGCACTGGCCTGTGAACCAAAGGGTCACAGGTTCGATTCCCAGTCAGGGCACATGCCTGGGTGAAGGGCCAGGTCAGGTCCCCAGCAGGAGGCGTGTGAGAAGCAACCACACATTGATATTTCTCTCCCTCTCTTTCTCCCTCCCTTCTTCTCTGTCTAAAATAAATAAATAAAATCTTTTTAAAAAAAGAAAAAGAAAAATACAAAAAAGTACCTCAGTGTGAATTTTCCAAGAGGCAGTGTTATCATTGACATTATTTATAGGCCTTTGTTTTTCTGATAATTTTAGGAAATGCCTTTGATCAGATGAAACAGTGAAAGTATGAATCAGACGTAACAATGATAGGCATCATTTCAAAACATCTACAACATGTAAATGTATGAGCTTTGGCTACTGGTTTCTTTTGCAAAACAGTTCTTTTAAATACTTCTGATCTACTTGCCTCAAGGAAGTTCCATGTGTAACAATCCAGCTAAAATTCTTTCCTAGAAGTAATTCTCAAGCTTCATTTGTTTATTGCTTCTGTGCACCTATATTTTTTTTCTGCCAACTTAAAGCCTGACTCTTTGGGGTTCTCTGAAATCTCAACTTGGGTGGGAAGGCCACACCTTTAGACTGATCTTTGCCACAGGGGCAGATCTTAATGAAGCTTTGTTGAAATCTCTCTCTGGATTTTCCCTTCTTGCTCCAAACCTATAAACAACTATCTTTTCTAAATTTTCAAGGCCCCAAATTTTTAAACTCTCTAGTTTCTCATATTTTTACATGCAAACCAGACAGTTACTTTATGATCTGGATTCCCTTTTTTAAAACAGCACCTTAAGAACATGGTAAAGCCAGCACACACCACACTATTCTGACATTTCATAACCCTTTACCTTAGAACTATAGACTCAGTAGGCATGGGATACGCCTTCCAAGTTATCCCAGGTGACAGTCTCGCCAAAGTTTTGTTGCTGCCTAACATGGATCTCAAGCTTTCCAGTTCGGTTTCCGTTTTCTTGCACTTCACATCTGACAGCCACAACAAAGACGTATTTCCCTTTGACTTGGTTTGGTTTGGTGTATATGACAGCATCTCACTTCTGGCACCACTTTTGGTGATAGTTAAAATAATGCTAGCTGCATTAATAAATAAATCCTCATATCCCTGTGGAGTAACACAATAGCAGTTTATTTTTTACTCTCATTAAGTTTAAATGATTCTTTCATCTTGTGCCTCTGGCAATCTCCAAGGACCTCGGTGTCTTCTGCATTCATCTGGCTGATTGTAAAAGAGAGAAATCACCCATGGGTTGTTTTTTCTGAATCTGTCAGGACTTGAAATGGCACTCATCATGACCTTTACATGCCTTGGCTAGACCGAGGTCACATGCCACACCCCCTTTGATAAATACTGAAAAAGGTAATCTAGTTTTGTGCACACACAAAAAAGAAAATGAATTTGGAGGTCAGATAGCCAGTCTCTGGTGCAAAAAAAAAAAAAAATCTCTCACATAGCTTGAGAACCATGGCTACACAGGAACAATTTCAGATTATACTTCAGAACTAGTACCACAGAGAAACCATTACTGCTGTTGTGCAGAGAAATGCAGCCAGAAGTTAAACAGCTGCTACTGTGTCTCTGAAAACTGGATGCAGCTGCCACCACCTTTAAATGACTTGATTCTTCATAGTCTGTGCCTCTTTCTACCTACCTATCAATGTCAAGAGAAGTGAATCTATTTGGTTGGCCTTGCTAAGGCTGAAAAAAGCAAGTTTCAGCTTCAATGGAAGATATAAGGCTCTTCTTAAAAGAGGAAAGGAACCCCCTAAACATGGGGAAAGTTTCAGACAATGAGTAACCCTCCCTTTGCCAAAAATAAGGCAGATGTTCAGCATGCTGACCAGGAAGACAGAAGGTGCCTGGAATGGTCAGAATCATTGCATGAGTCACAGAACTATTCCGAATAGTTGGGCTGCAGACAAAAATCTAGCAACATTTTGATCCATCTGACATTGTGAAAGTGCAATCTCTTTTATAAACTGTTGAAAATCAAAGGTGAGACCTGCCATCAGTAATATAAATATAAATAAAAAATGAGAGGCGCTCAACCGAATGCAATTGCCTCCCAATTTTTACATGGTTGCTCTTTGCATTTTGAGAATGAAACAATTCAATCTTCAAAGAGACTTGAGTATCACATTGGCAGTGAAATTCTGAAGCACTGCCTGAGGGCCGTGCAGGTGGGGTCGACATTATTCACGCATTGAAACCAGCATGTTTTGCTTAATAAGATCCACCTGCCCCTTTGCCATGTGATGCCATGCTGTTCAAGACGGAGCTTTATGAACCCGGTTGCGTCCAATGACTTTTTGTTTAAACTCTTAAGGGAAATGCTGACTGAAAATAATCAAATTCACATAAAGACCTCAAGATGAAGAAGGTTGAAAGAAGTCAACACTTATAAAGTGAAAATTATCAACCTTACTGAAAGAAGTCTACACATCATTGATATCATTTGGGCAAGACTGTGTGCCTCGCCCAAATAAAAACGCCGTCAGATAAATACATGAAAATACAAGATGAAATATAGGCTTTAATTAATACATCCTCATAGGTAAGAAGAATTCTCATGACTGAAAATAATGAAGCTGATAATTGTATGACCATGACTATTGTCACTTACTTTTACTATTGTTTTTGCTTATCAATGAGAGAATATGAACAATGGTGAAGAACTTGTACCCTTGATCCTCTCAGTCACTACTCTGTAAACTTGAACGATTTGCTTAGCCTCTCTACACGCTTTAGTGTTATTTCTCAATTTACAAAATGGGGAAGATAGTACCTTTCCATAGGATTATCGTCTTTAACAGTATTTGGCAAATGCCTACTATATGCAGGGGTTACTCTAAGTGCTGGGGATACACAAGTGAACAGAACAGCAAAAGTATCTCTGCCCTCAGGGACCTTACATTCTAGTGGTGTCTAGGATTGAGATAACACATACAAAGCATTTCGAAGGAGTCTTTGGTACAAAATAAGAGTTTAGTACATATCTTTTCTTTCTCTTCTTTTCTCTCATCTTAACTATTGTTGATTCACAGTATATGCTAATGTAATATAGAGCAAAAAATAATACAGAAAAAAATGTCAGAACCTTTTCACCCTACTAGATCATATCTCCCAGCCTTTCTTTTTTCTGATAAAATTCATTTCTATTTTAATGTTTCTGAATTGCTCTTCAGTTCATGAAAATCTAATAAGCATATAAATCTAGGGAAAGTGCAGGCTTTGTTGTTAAATAGCATCCTCTCTTTTGCTTGATTAAAACTGATTAGTGAATGATAGCATCCCACTTCTGGTGCTAATTTCTGGCAATGAAACCCAGAATTACACAATTATATACTGATAAAAATGTAGTTTTAGACTACTTTTGATTGACTGCTAAAAATTCATATTTTAAAAGGTAATTTTTTCTGCTGTTTTTAAAAAATACCTATGAAAACCTTTTACTTTATTCCTAATTATTGTGGAAGGAGATAAAACACCCCAAAAAGTGAATCAATCAAAGGGCAAAAATACTTTTCAAATACAGAAGGGTCATACCTATAAATTCCTGGGCCAATGGATTGCGAACACTCCACAGAGGTTTCAGGAAATGATCTGTTGTTTTTTGTGGGGTTTTTTTAGATTTTATTTATTTATTTTTAGAGAGAGGGGAAGGGAAGGAGAAAGAGACGGAAAGAAACATCAATGTGTGGTTGCCTCTCACATGGCCCCCACCAGGAACCTGGCCCACAACCCAGGCATGTGCTCTGACTGGGAATCGAACCAAAGACCCTTTGTTTCACAGGTCTGCACCCAGTCCACTGAGCACAATAGCCAGGGATGTTATTTTAAATTACATGTATTTTATGGAAATTTACTACCTCATAAAGATGTTTTGCTCTCTCATTAGCTTCTTTATTTTTTTTTTATTTTTGGTTAAATATCTTTCCTCTAAGAGATGTTGTTAATTGTTGGATCCACAGACATAAAATCAGGAATGAGTAAATGTCTTTCTTTCAGCACAGAGAGTTGGCTATGCCATTCTCAAAACGACTTCATTGATTTGGGGGCTTTTCAGGACACTCTGGAGGAGACTTTCATTTACCTCCCATCTCCACTATAGAATCCCAGGAGTTCAAGATGATTAGTAGTTAATCTCCCTCAGTAGGTGGAGCACCAAGGGTGAGATGGATACTGGGCCAGTGATATCCATCGCATCTGTGGACGCTCCTCGAAACATGAGAAAAAACATACACACGGACAACCGAGTCCTGTGGGGAAATGGGTATGAAATGGCCATTCCCTCTAGTGGGGAGCACTGTGGCCACCCTCCCTAGGGGAGAGTGCCTCGGTTCCCCACCTGAGCAGGCTTTTGTTGGGTTCATTTGCATAAGAATCCAGGTAAAGCTCATTATTCATTGTCAGGAGAAAGGATCAAACAATAGATAAAAAGGAACTTTGAGGGCCTATTTTGAGTCAGGGTCAGATAGTGAAAGAGCTGTAAAACTTTGAGGAACAAACATACTTCTTCCTTGGACCCTTATCATTTAATTGAGAGCATTCTAAACAAAGCAGGTTTCACAGGATTTCACATATTCTTCCTTAGGCCTGGTCGCCCTAGGGAACCTGCCCTTTCCAGCACAGGGTGGCACCCACCACCAGCATTGTTTCGGGCTTAAGGCATTGTTTCAGCCTTAAGTCAGGCAGGATAAGAAAGGCAGCCAAGAGATTAGGAAACTTTTTGCAGATAGAATGAGGACTCAGGCTATGTCAAAGCCAAGGGGTGAGGATCCATCACCCCCTCTTGCTATAAACCCCCAAGTCCTTCCCTGAGGGCCTTCCTACATGATCGTGCCTGTCTTAGGTCCATCCTCCCTTGAGGAATCTTACCTGTCATTGGCTAACCGACCAAGCATTGGGGGCCAGGCAGGGTGAAGTAAAAGAAGCAGAAGTGGTGCTCCTGCCAGGGAGATAAGCTTGTCTCCTTGGTGGCTTACGGTTCCAAGGTTGTTTTCTCAGCCTTAGCCTAGGCGGGGGTTACAGCTTCTGATACCAGGCAGGGTGGTTCCCAACATCAGAGTATTCTTTAAAATTAGCTTGGTTTTGGAAAAATTGATGTGATAGGTCTTTTGTGATTTTATTAGAAGGCATTTACTTTGCTGTTCATGTCAAGAAAGAATAAACAATCATATGTACAAATGCATATTGACAGATGTTAAAGAAACTTAAACAGTAATATTAGATATGCTAATGTATTTCTATAGGCTCGGTAGAGGGAGAATTCTAGGGATCTAAAGTCAAGTTTCTATTTTACAAATATGAAATTAAAATTGTTTGGAATAAAAAGAAAAATAACTAATTCATCCTTCACAACTGCAACCTCAATGACATATTAATAAGAAAGTATATATTTTTTTACCTTCTTAATAGTTCTGGAAATATCAACTTCTTTCATCCTCAATTATAGTCACCATCAACTATCCCCATATTAGGTCAGTAGTCTCCTCGCTGTTTACATCTTGTGCATGGTCTTGGACACCTTAAATCTAGAGTCTATTAAAGAACAAATCAGATTCATTCAGGTAGTTATTTCTATAGCACAAATCTGATTATTGCACTCTCAGGCCATGGCTTTCCATTGCTTCAAAAAGTTGAAGTGCTGTGCTCCATTCTCTCATGATCATAGTTCTTGCTCACCTGTTATTTTATCTTTCACACATTGCTTAGTCTTCTCTCCCACTGCGGGCTCCATGCAATCTTGTGAAACCCCTGTACTCTCCTATCGGGCCACAGACTCCCAGATCAGAATCTGAATCTTGCTGTCCTTCTTACCACCAGTGCCTCGCACACTATGATTTCTCAACACACATGCACTGAGTAAAGGGTTTGTCAACTCTGCACAAGGCACAGTACTGGGTCCTGCAAATGCTTGTGAGCTCTGCTACCTGAGGTAAAATAATTAGCGTAGCAATGACTTAAGAGAACTGGTTTGACCTAAATTCAGATTTAAAAAATTGGAGAATTCCTCCTGTGATGGTTAATTGTATGTGTCAATTGGTCTGGGACATGATATCAGCTATTTGGTTAAATATTTTTCTGAATTTGTCTGTGAAGATGGAAGAGATTAGCATTTGAATTGGCAGACTGAATAGAGCAGGCTGCCCTCCCCATTGGCTGGGCCTTATCCCATCTGTTGAAGGCCTGACTAAAACAAAGGTCAAGGTAAGGGAGAGCTCATTCTCTCTGCCTGGCAGTTTTCAAGACGTGGATTGGTCTTTTCCTACACTTGGACTGGAGTTTAGACCACTGGCTTTCCTGGTTCTCAGGACTTTAGACTCAGACTGGAACTACATCTCCTAGTCTCCAGCATGCAGACAGCAGATCATGAAACTTCTCATCATTATGAATATATATTCCATTCATTCTGTTTCTCTGGAGATCCCTGACTAATACTTCTTTTGCAAAAGTTAAATATTTCTAACTAGAATCAGGCAGCTAGAGCTTTGATTCCCCCCAAATGATGTAATGACTAAAAGGAGAAAAGAAGGCTCGATATCTTTTTGTAAACTCACTAATACGTGGACTTCTCATGTCATTATTTTTTTCAGATGATAAAGCTAGTGAAATAAGTAAATTATTCTAATGAGAATGATGACTATACCCTGAGGCCAAACTCTAGTTCAGTTACCGGAAAGCAACTGTACAGTAGTTCTGCACAGGAACTGGTGCACTTTTTTGATAAAGGACAAGTCGTTAAATACGTTAGACTTTGCAGGCCATGCGTGCCATTTCTGTCACCACTGCTCAGCAATGCCGGGTGGTGTGAAAGCATCCATTGGCACTGCATATAAAAATAGGCATGGCTGTTTTCTAATAAAATTTGATTTGCAAAAATAGGTGACAGGCTCATTTTGCCGACAGGATGCAGTTGCCGACCCTGGAGTTGTGATTTAGATGAGCACAGTCAACTCAGAGAGCAAGGGTTCAAGTTCTGATTTCACCAATTATCTGTTCTGTACCCATAAGCAGGACACCTAAAGTCTATTAAGTACCCACCCTCTAGGTTTGCTGTGAGAATTAAATGAACTATATGCTTCAATTGCCCAAGGAGGCATTTGAATTATAGTAAACATTGTAAGTGAGTTATTATTCTTTTCAGCTCATTTTCTTTGACACTTGGGGTTTGAGGTTTTGTATACACTACCTATTCTTTTAAAATGTATGACACCTGAATTGAAGTTATAGTAAGTTTTATAGTAGAAAGTTTTCATCAGCATTGTTGATGTAATTTAGAACCCTGGAACATATTACTGAAAATATTTAATAATCTCATTCTTAGTAATGTATCCTCTTTGTAACAGAGAACATCTTATTCCAGTGAAGCATGAGAGATTGTTTTTGAAAAAACAGTTTAGATAAGACTTGGGGGAAATTTTTTTCACTGCTCCAGCGTTCTTATATAATTGTTAAGCTTCATTATATAACTTCTTGAGATTTTAACATTTAGTTTTCCTCAGTTCCCCAATTTTGTCTATTCTACTGCAGTTTCAACTTATAAAAATAATAACCTAGTAAAAATGTGGCCATATTTATTTCTCCTTAAGGTCAGTC
The DNA here is from genome assembly GCA_004024845.1 of Tonatia bakeri. Lineage (NCBI taxonomy): Eukaryota > Metazoa > Chordata > Mammalia > Chiroptera > Phyllostomidae > Tonatia > Tonatia bakeri. The sequence goes on from PVIA01004187.1 coordinate 40,616, forward strand.
ATAACTATTTCACCCCAAATTATCTTTTCTTTCTACCACTTTGATCATTTTACACTCAACCTGAAAAACCTTAAAGTAGCTTTTTATTCTCCTAGATGCATCACGACCAAGTACTTCAACTTGGAATTCACAGTTCTATTCAGGTTTCCCAGGACTTGCTGGCACTGTCCCTGACTCCCCCACCTACCAGGTCCCCCCACCCAGATAGGGAAGCAGGTCACACTTTCATCTGTGCATTCCCAGGGCTGAGCTATGTCTGGAATGCTTTCTCCCTCCCCTTGATGGGTTCCCTCCCTTCTATCATTTATGGAGCTTATCAGAACACACTGTCTTCTCAACCTTCCCCTCAACACTGAAAATACCGAAGTAATCTCTGCCTCCCACTATGCCTTCAGAAGATGGGAAAATTTTCCTGTAAGTGTAAGAGCGTGTGCAAGACGCATTTTACCCCTTTTTACTGTGAAGCTTTAATCTTTGCATTTTGTATGATTGGACTTATTCTTTCAGGTAGTGCTCAGCATTGCTGACTGTTCATTCCAATCAGGTAGACTGGGGATCTTGCTGCGGCCCCTGGCAGAGGCATGACCTCTGAGGGCCAGGTCCTCCAGACACACAGAGGTGCAGGGCAGGAGGCACAGATGCCCCATGAAGGTCTCTGGGAGTGAAAGAAAATGTCAGTGAGCAGTAAGCAAAATGACTCCCTAAGATGTCTACGACCTAATCCCTGGAAATTTTGAATATGATGTCGCATGGGCAAAATAGACTTTGCAGATGTAATTAAAATTATGACCTTTAAAATAGGGGGAGATCCCTGGGCTATTTGTGTGGGACCAATCTGTGGTTGCATAAAATCACATGAGTCCTTGAAAACAGACAACTCTCTGTGGCTTGAGTAAGAGTGTGGGGGTGCTAAAAAGAAATTAATACTTTTCCTCCCACTTCCTAAGGTCTTCTGGTTGGGCCAACAATTAAATTAACAGGGAAAGATGAACAGGAGAAAATCAAAATTTTAATACAGACACATGGGGAAGTCACACAAGCCTGAAAATTTCAAAGACAGTGAAGCAATGTTTATATAGATGACATTTTTGGACAACGGAGAAAGGGGAGGACAGAGTATTAAATTTCAGAAGTGAGAATCGGCGATACTCAAGTAGTTGAGGAAGAGGGGAACATACATGGTAGGAAAATTCTTGCAAGACAGCTCTGAAACAAGAACATACAGGGGGTATCTAGCTGACAGGACCCTGCCTCCAGCCTTCTTATTTGCCATCCTTAATTCAAGTGAGGCTAAAGGAAAGCATCCGAATATTTCCTGTGTGAAGCAGGTTTTTCTGTCTGAAAATCCTAGGCAGGAAAAGGGGGAGGGTCAAAGGTTCTTTCTGAGTCTTGTTTCTCAATAAACTGCTTAAAATCAGTATCTCAAAAAGGCAGCTTAAGGGTGGCAAACCTTGGTTCCCTTCAAGAGATGGAGCAAAGGGAGAAGTCAGAGAGACTCACGGCATAAAAGGATGGTACTCGTTTGTGACAGACCCACACGGGAAGCATGAGAAGGAATGCAGGCAGCCCCAACAGCAGAGACCAGCCCCTGTGAACTGCCAGCGAAGAAACGCTAACAGCTCCTTTGCCCCACAGCCTAGAGAAATTTTTCAGACTAGCCAGTCCTAAGCCTATTTATCCCGCCTCAACCATTCTTTTCTGCAGAAATGACAGTAAAGGCTCGTGCCCACATTTTCCTGCCTCTCCCCTCCCTCCTGATAGTCCTGGGGCTTCCTCGTGTGGTCCCTCCTGCGTGGGGTGCATCCTCCTGATTCCAGGTTTCCTTCCCGACTTAACTTGTCCCAGCGTTTAGGAAAACATCCTTCCTGACTTCCCTCATCTGTACCATTGTTCCTGCTATTCTTCCACACCCACTGTGTGTGCTCCTCCCTCACCATGACTCCATCGCCTCTTCTTGTACACACATTTATCTCCCTATCTTTAGAGAACTGGAAATTAAATCCAGTTCTAGATCCAATGCTGGTTTCTGAGGAAACAGGGTTCAACAAAGCAGATAAAACTCCTTCTTTCATTCATTTCATAATTCCCTTCGGTTTAGCCCCTGTCATTCCACCTGCATGGCTGATATTTCTTCCAGGGTTTCTAAATCCACAGCTGCCATTGTGCCTCCAGGCCACATTCTTCCACGTGGACCACTGTCACCAATGACTCTGCTACTGTCACAGTCACTTTGCTGGGGACAACCCTAACTCAAAATGGTCAAAAACCTCTCCTCCTTATCTGTTTTTTGAAAAAGCATAGCAAGCATAGAGTCCCAGTTGTTAAAGCTCTCTTTTTTTTTAAGTTTTATTTATTTATTTTTAGAGAAGGGGAAAGAAGGGAGAAAGAGAGAGAGAGAAACATCAGTGTGTGGTTGCCTCTAACGTACCCCCTACTGGGGACCTGGCCCACAACCTAGGCATGTGTCCTGCCTGGGAATCAAACCAGAGACCCTTTGGTTCGCAGCCCTCGCACAATCCACTGAGCTATACCAGCCAGGGCTCTCTTAACTTTTTAAAGTGGATTTTCCTCTTTCATAATCTTGTCATTAGGATGGCAAAATGATGTGGGGTTCAAGTGAAGGTTGTCACCATGTACCCAAAACTCCAGCTGACTCTGTGGCTGAATCTAGCTATTCATGCTAACTTTTCATTCAGGTATGCTTTTCTCTGAGGCACAAATGCCCTTTTTCTCTTTGCTGGAGAGAATCTAAATACATTGTAATAACTCAGTTGATGCAAATAAATACATCAAAGAGAGGTGGAGAGAGGCTGTCTAATTCTCCTTGGGCAAACCCAGGACACCAGATAACTCACATCACACTCAGTAATTTAGACAATCTTATAAAGAGTAAGAAGCTATAATTTTGCTTCAGAGAGAAGGGTGGGGAGGGAGAGGGACAGAGATATCTTTCTGAGGAATTTGCAAGCATTCATATTTTACTGTTTAACAATTTGAGTAAATTGTCTTCTGGGAAATGTTGACACTGAATATACTGTGACATAAAAAAAAATAGTCTCAAATTGTTAATCTTATCTTGCCCCCAGGAAAAATTTAAAATCATTAATTGTGACGGTTAGGAGTCCTTGCTTAGATGGTTCAAGCTTGTCAAGGGAGAGTTGTCCCAGGTACTCCCAGGTGTAAGGTTTAAGTTATGAAAACAACCATAATTGTTGATTTCCTTCTAGTAAGTACAAAATTAGGGTAGAGTCCAGAGCCTTAATGGGGACAATGAGGTATTTTCTCAAGCTTTCTCCTGGAAGCCCATAAGATCCAAGAGCCTGTGGTCCTCGCAAGGGAGATCCTTGAGATCAGTGTTATCAAGCAGCAGGTTTGGGAAGCAAGCATTAGGCTTAGATGACAGGGTAAACAAGGACAGGTTAAGGTGAAATGACGACATGCTGTGTTTACTTTGATCCAAGTTTGTGTTTCTGAGCTCTGTGCCATGCAGCTCACCAAAGCATGTTATTTCACGCTATTGCATGTAGATCTTCGATTTTAACCTAGCATTTCAGTCCCAAGGTACCATTATGACAGTTCCTTCTAATTGTGATTACACAGCCGGGCTTCTCATCTTAAAACACACTTTTTTCATATATATTTTATGTCTTGGTTTATCCCATTGTCTGTGTGCCCTCTTACATGCTCTTACACCCAAGACTGCCTCGGAAAGCAGAGTCTCCATGTTCCACATCTCGTTTACTGACGATTGCAACTAGGAATTTAATAAGTGGGTTCTGATGGCAGATGAACACAATGCTCTCAAAGCCACCCACTCTTCTGTCTTGGAGATTCCTAAATGTCTTCGAGCCAGGGAAATACAGGCTTTTTGTCTACAACAGCTCATTTGTATCCAGTCTGTAGTGAACGTCCCCATGGTATGGCCATCGGTGCTCTTTTCTGTTAATTTTCTGATGAGTTTAACACATATTTCACCCAAAATATAGGTATATAAAATTCTGATAAGCATTTGATGATCCTAAGCATTTGATGATCTTAAGACCTTTCATTTCTCTCAATAATCCTGACCTAACATTAATGTCTAGAGTCACTAGTTTTTATCTTTTACAATTTGGTAATTCACATAGCTTATTAACTAAACCTATATATTTAGAACATTTTTCTGATAAGACAGCAAGGAAATAAATCAAGATTCTTTTTTTTCTGCTAAAATTATAGCCAGCATCATTTGCAAATAATTCAATCCATAAATGTCACATGTCTGTTGGTTGAAAACAGAAGTTAAATAAAAAATAATTGATAATCATGTTTTATTTTGCCAGGATTATAACTTTTCACTGACACTGTTATTTATCAGCACTTCTATTAACAGCACTAAAAATACTCTGCAATTGAAATTTTATCAAACTGGTTTAATAACAAAGGCAAAAAGATTTTAATGACTGCTGTTTAGTTTACTTAAAAATTGAGCATAAATTTGCTCCTAAATTCTGTTTTCCATTCTTGCTTTTTTTTTCCTTCTTAAAAATTTCTTCCCCACCAATGGCTCATAATAAAAGCTTTGTCTGGCCTCTGAATTCTTCCTAGCCATTCAATGCCAATTAAAGTCTCGAGGAACTCTGGCTTCACTTTTACCTTTAAACTTCTTCAGACTGTAGGTCATTAATTGTTCAGTAAAAGAGCTGAAGATCAGATAAAATTGCTTAACCCTCCCAATCCAACGGCCCCTCCAGCCTGCGATCTCAGCTTTGCAAGTCATCCTGCTTCTCTCAGAGCTATTCTGTGGTCAGCTCTGCAGGGTTTCAAATACTATCCTTTTGTTGAACTCATTCTGCCTTTTCCAGGGCACTAAAAGGGTTAAGTAATATTAAAATAAAAATTTGCTTGCCCTTTACCCTTTTCATCAGTTGTGCTCTGGTTTGGATGTACATGGCCTTTCTCTTTCCTTGCTTCCCCTCACTGAGCTTCACGTTAATGGATCAATTAAAGAGGAAGGCTATTAAAGAGATGGGTGTTACCTACTTAAGCTGTAATTTAATATAGCTCTTTTGTTTACTTAATTAATTAACTCACCAACTGTCTTTTCCCCAAAATTGTTCATGGTGGCTTATAAAAAAGGGGAGAAGAGAGAGATAGTGTGTGTGTATAAAACACAGAATAGGAAAAAAATACAAATGTAGAGCACACACTACAGAAAGTAGGAAGTAGAAATATATATTTCTATATGGCACTATATGTAATTAACACTTAATGTTAATATAAATATATTATTAATTATATAATATAACTGATCATGTAAAATATTTTATATATAATTAAGGACATGGTAAATAAAGTATAAGAAAATATAACAAAACTTATACAAACCAGTTCTCATATGAGAAATTGAAAATCAAAGTATTTGTTCTCCCTACAGTGGATTTTGATACTTGCATTAGTTACTTTTTGAACAAAATGCTTTGGAAAGCCTAGAGGGAGCAATGAAAAACGATAGACATGCAGAGCTGTCAGATCCTTTGCCCCAGCTCCCCCTCACGTTTAATTTCCTTAATGGTTCTACTTTTTTAAAAAACGTGAAAGGACTTTGTAAAGATAAGGGTACATTAGAGCCCATTAACACCATTAGGGCAAGTGTCTTAAAGAAAATCTGTTGAATATAACAAAAATGAAGAATTTCTACTCTCCTAGGCATTTTCTTTCATTTAGCTCCTAGGACTACAACCAGGTGCAGTCTGTTTCAAAGCACCTTAATACCATTTATATTTTACTTGTAGTGTATTATGACCGCAGATAAACCTTGGAAGGACAGAAGCATTTACTTAAACCTTGCACTGGGCCACATGACATAAACTGCATACAGACAGTTTCCAGCTGGGAAAACACTTGAATTCCATTTACATCTCTAAACTGTGGTCCTGTCTTTGAAAGTTCTCACTAGACTCTCTCAGCTCAGGGCTTGGTGGGTTACCTACAGGAAAACTACAGGAGACTACCACGTCCCTTTCCCTTCTAGAAAATTGCACGGAGTCTTAGCAAAGTTCATTGAGCATCACAGCACTATTGCAGCAAGGTTTTATTAATACAGTTAAACTAGAAAAATACAGTTACAAAAAGGGAACTACCATAGTTAAACTCCTACTTCTGGTTACTGCCACTTCCCTACTTGTTAAAAACCATAGACAGAAAAGTTTTATTTTGACCTCTAAGAAGGAACTTATAAAATGACTATCTCATGTATATGAAGATTTTGATGTTCAAGAGTAAAGAAGAAAATTTTAAGAAAGGAAAAGAAAAATTTCTCTCCCTGCTGACAGAAAAAAAATGTAGCTCATGTGAATTTGTACCTCCTTGAATAGATAAGAACTTGTCCAGATTTATTTTAACCCTATCATGAAACTTTTGTTGTTAGGTTGGTCTTATGTTACCATTTTTTTTCCCTTCAGCTATAAATTTCTTATTAATCATTCATAGCATTTACAGTTTATAGTAGTTGCTTACAACCATTTTCCAAAGGTTCCTCATGAAAGATGAGGTTTACATGCAGGAAAAATTCTCATATAACCATCACTGATTCCTAAATATTACATAATTCCTACATGATCTTCAAAAAATACCATCATAGAAATTAATAAAAGTAAGAGAGAGATAATCTTGAATACAATATTGCTGTCTTTATTCTAAATCATCCACAAACTTTTCTTTTTTTTCTTGTAAGACATGCCCAAGGTGGTAAGACAAACCCACTATGTCAAGACAAAAGTGTTAAGAATACACAGTAGTGTCAGACAGTCCTGAGTCTGAGAGACACCTGTGCTATTTACTAGCTGTGGGACCTTGGGGAAGTTACTTATCTTCTCTCATTTTTTCAATCTATAAAAGTAGAGCAAGAACAGTACATATATGATAAAATTCTTGAGAAAACCAAGGATATAACTAACATAATAGCTAAGCACACTGCCTGGCACATACTAAATAAATACTCTACTAAGATCTGCTGGTTTAGAGAAGTTCTATCATTAAAATCTTCAGTTCAAAAATATTACTTTAAGCATCAAAAACCTTCTTCTTTTATCCATGAATGAGAAACATAGTCTGAACATACCTTTCTGCCATCACCAACTTAAAAACTGGACAAAATAAATGGAACATTTATTTTCATACATTAGACAATAGGCAGGACAAGACTGTGATCTCTAAAAGAAGGGAAACAAATGAGGTGACTGCTATGATTTTCCAAGTTTTTTACCTAGATATATTGTCCAAAACTGTAGCACAAGTAGGGAAGCTAAACAAAGAATGCTGAGTTGAGAAGACAGAGCTTGGAGTTAAGTGTCAACATGGCTGGAATTCATGGGTTATATTACTCAGGAGGCAGGAGTTATTTAAAGAAAGACCTCAAGAATTATGCATGGTGTTCACTTGACTCTTTGGCTGATTGCCAATCTGAGCATGCTTAGAGGAAAATTCTATCATGCTGGACAAAGAACAACATCTGGTGAAAGAATATTACTGAAAATCTGTAAACCAAACAATTCCCAGAGCTCACACAAGCCCAGGAATCATTCAAGTTTTCATCATTCAGAGTGTACAGACCACATACAATATATAGGACATTCTATAGAGACTACCCAGAAAGTCAAACCATAGTGGAGGGACAGAACTAGACCTAGAGTAACATCACCCCTAAGTCTGCCCTAGACTCAAAGTGATCAAAGTAATTGACAAGAAAACTGCTTGCTCAAACACATTAAAACAATTTTAAAGATGTTTAACAAAATCTAGTAGTCAAAAAATACAATTACAGTGCTCTGCACCAATCAAAAATTAATAGGAATCTGAAGAAGCAAGAAAATGTGACTCATACCTAGGAGAAAATTCAAAAATAGAAATTGATACAAAAATGTTAGAGATTATGGAATTAGCAGGACCCTAATGCTATACACGCTATTACAAATATGATCAAAAATTTAAACAAAAAGATCAGCTTAATGAAAACAAAACCTAATGGAGTAAATGGAACACTAGAAATAAAAAAGTATTTGTAATAAAAATTTTATTGGATGGAACTCATAGCAAATCAGGCACTTCAAAAGAAAAAAAATCACTGAACTTGTAATCATAACAGTAAAACCATCTAAAATGAAGCACAGTGAGAAAAAATTATTGGAAAAAAGCAAAAGACAAAATCATACTGACTTCTACAAACATTATCAAGCAATCTAATATTTGTGCAATTGGAATGGAATCCTAATAGAAAAAGCAAGTGGACAGATAGAGAAAAAATGATGAAGTTATGTTTGAAAACATTCATAATTTTATTATTTATAATTCTACAGTTGAAATAAGTTCAATAAGCCCCAATATAAATAAATGAAAAAAAATTATATTATAATAAAATTACTTAAAGACATGCAAAAGAGAAACTCAAAGGCAGCCATTGGGGGGAAGGAAAGGCACATTCCATAAAGATATAAGAAATACAGCAGATTTTTCTACTAGAAATATGAAATTCAGAAGATAATGAGACAACAGATATACAGTGTAGAAAGAAACAAATTGTTAACCTAAAAATCTTTTAACTATAAAGCAAAAAAAGCACAGATTTATCAGAAGCAGATCCATATTTAAAAAAAATGTGAAAGTAAGTTATTTAGACAGAAAGAAAATGATACTATGGGATACTTAGATCTACAAAAAAGATGTAGAGTGACAAAAATGGTAAATATGTAGGTAAATATAAAATAATTGTTCTAATTTTAAGCTTATTGAAAGGAAAGTTGCTTAAAATTTTAATCAGTGTGTAGCAGGGTTTGTTACATATATAGAGGCAAAACATATAATAAATAAAGCACACAAGACAGTAGAGGTGAAATGGAAGTGTATTGCTGTAAGGTTTTTGATATATGTAAAGTGGTATAATGACATTTTAAAAGTATTGCAATAAAGTGGCATATTATAAAACATGGAAAAATTGTGGTTAAAGAAATAAAATGGAGTGATAGCTAATAAACTAACAATGAGAATATAAATTATGTTTAAAATATACTCAACTGAAAGAGGAAGAAATAAGAGAAAAAAGAACAAATAGTAAAAATAGAAAAAAACTGTATTTAAAATCAAGCCATATTGACAATAATTTTAACTGCAAATGGAAAAATTAAAAGAAAAAATGTCAAATGGGATAACAGAGTAAAATCCAACATACAACTTGAAAGAAGTTCAGTTGACATATAAAGACAATTACGTTACAATTACAAGATGGAAAAATATGTTATACAACAAACACAAATTATTAAAAAGTTAGAGTGGCCATATTAATATCTGACAAACTTGAGAACAAGGAAAGTTACCAAGGATAAAGATGAACATTTCGTAAAGATAAAGGGATAATTCATCAAGAAGACAAAGCAATATTGAATGTGTATATACTTTGTAATGAAGCTTCAAAATTGTTACAGAAAAAACTGACACAAATACAGTTGAATATTTAGCCATTCTTTTCTCAGTAGTTGAATGAAAGAAAGTAGAAAATTATAATGGCTCTAGAAGACTTAACCAACTTGACCTAAATGACATTTAAAAGAACATTTTAACCCAAAACTAAATTATACAAAATCTACATAGAACATTTACTATGATTGAACATATGCTAGGCCATAATATTATAATTTTTTAAAGTTTCAAAGACAGGGGTATCTGTTTTCACCCCACTTATTCAAAATAGTACTTGAATTCTTAGCCACACAATCAGGCAAGAAGGAATAAAAGGCATCCAAATTGAAAAGGAGGAAGTAAAACTGTCACTATTTGCAGACAATGTAATAGTGTACATAGAACACCCTATAGGCTCCACAAAAACAAAACAAACAAACAAAAAACTCAGTCTAATAAACAAATGTGGCAAAATAACTGGACTAAAAGTCAATATTCAGAAATCAATGGCATTTTTATATACCAATAATAAACTGTCAGAAAGAGAAACTAGGAAAACAATGCCATTTACTATTGCAACAAAAATATAAATAAATAAAGTACCTAGGAATAAGTCTAATGAAGGAGGTAAAATACTTGTGCTAAGAAACTACAGGATACTGAAGAAAGAAATTGAGGAAGATAAAAATAATTGGAAGCATATACCATGTTCATGGATTGGAAGAATCAAGATCATTAAATGTCCTTACTACCCAAAGCAATCTATAGACTCAACACAATTCCTACGAAGATACCAATGGCACATTTCTCAGAACTAAAACAAATATTCCAAAAATTTATATGGAACCAAAGAAGATCAAAAATAGCCTCAGCAATCTTGAGAAAGAAGAACAAAGTTAGAGGGATCACAATACCTCATATAAAACTATACTGCAAGGCCACTGTAATCAGAACAGTCTGGCACTGACATAAGAGCAGACACATAGATCAGTGGAACACAATAGAGAGCCCAGAAATCAACCAGTGCCTATAGGCAAATTAATATTTGACAACAGAGGCGAGAGCATACAATGGAGTGAAGACAGTCTCTTCAATAAGTGGTATTGGGAGAACTGGATAGGTACATGCAAAAAAAGAAAAAGGAAAAGAAATTAGACCACCAACTTACACCAGACACCAGAATAAACTCAAAATGGACAAAAGACTTAAATATAAGTTACAATAAAAATCCTAGGAGAAAACATAAGCAGTAAAATTTCAGATATCTCATGTAGCAATATCTTTGCCCATATATCTCCTAGGAGAAGGGAAATAAAGGAAAAAATAAAGGAATTGGATGACATCAAATTAAAAAGCTTCTGCACAGCTACAGAAACCATCATCAAAATGAAAAGGTACCAATTGTATGAGGAAACATATTTGTCAGTGATACATAGGACAAGGGTTTAGTTTTCAAAATATATAAAGAACTCATATGACTCAACACCAGGAAGACAAATCATCCAATTTAAAAAGGGGAAAAATCTGAATAGACACTTCTCCAAGGAGGACATACAGATGGCTCAATAGACATATTAAAAATGCTCAACATATTACCATCAGACAGATACAAATGAAAACCACAATGTGAAATCAGTCACACCTTCCAAAATGGCTAACATTAATAAAACAGCAAAAAAACAAGTTGGCAAGGATGTGGAGAAAAGGTAACCATACGCATCCCTAGGGTAACCCTTATTGGTGGGAATGAAGACTGGTGCAGCCACTGTGGAAAGCAGTATGTAATTTCCTCAAAAAAATAAAAAAGGAACTGTCCTTTGACAAGTGATTTGACTGCTGGGAATATACCCTATGAATCCCAAAACATCAATTCAAAAAAACATGTGTACCCCTATGTTCATAGCAGCGCTTTTTACAATAGCCAAGAGTTGGAAACAGCCTAAGTGCCCATCAGTAGAAGAGTGGTTAAAAAAACTGTGGAACATTTACACAATGGAATACTATGCAGCAGAAAGAAAAAAGGAATTCCTACTTTTTGTGGCAGCATGAATGGAACTGGAGACTATGCTATGTAAAATAAGCCAGTTGGTCAAAAGCAAATACCAAATGATCTCATTTATAAGTGAAATCTAATGAACAAAATAAACTAGTGAGCAAAATAAAACCAAAGGCATAGTAGACTGACAGCTGTAAGAGGCAAGAGGGAAGGTGGAGACTGATTGAAAGAAGGTGAAGGAATTAGTCAAAGAATGTATATGAATTATCCATGAACATGGGCAATGGTGTGGGGATTGACTATGGAAGTGGGACAGGCTGGGTAGGCAAAGGTGAGGAAGGAAATAATGGGACTATAATAGCATAAACAATAAAATATTTTAAATAAATAAATAAAAATGTTCACTAACAATGATATATACTTCAACTTTATGAATCTATAACTTAAGTAAAGTGAATACAATAATAAGAGGGGGAAACAAAAATAGAAAATGAACAGATAATATAGAAAACAAATAACTCTAAAACTTAATTCTTTGAAGTAAGAATGATCTAAAATTATCAATATGAGGAATAAAGAGAAGACATCACCAGAGTCTAAAGACATCAAAGTATAATATAAGAATATTTTGAACCACCTTATTTCAATAAATATGGCAAACTATATAAATAAACAAATATCTTAAAAGACATACACACCAAAATATATATTTTTTAAATCTGAGATATTCTATGTTTATTTAAGAAATAAATTTGTATTAAAAACTTCCCCTTCAAAAATAAAATTCAACACTTAAATGGCTTCACAAGTTTTCAAGGGAAATATAAAAATGCTACAAGAATTAATATGAGTTATTCAGTTAATAGAATATAAAATCAATTTATAAGTCAATTTCATTCTGTATACAAGCAATGAGCCATCAAATATTTCAACAAAAATACATTTACAATAACATCCAAAAGCAAAAAAAAAGTTCAAGAAAAAATGTGCTATGCTAAGAAAAATTAAAGAAAACCTAAATAAATAGAGAGATATACCATGCTCATGGATCTGAACACCGAATATTGTTAACATGTCAATTCTTCTCAAATTGACCTATATTCATCACAATCTCAATCAAAATCCAAGCCAGCTTTTTTGCAAAATTGACAATATTATTCTAAAATTTCTATTTCAATTAAAAGGATTTTCAAGAATAGAAAATGTAGCTTGAAAAAGAAAAACAAAGTTAGAGAACTTAGAAAAATTGATTTTAAGACTTACTATGGAGTTTCAGTAACCAAGGCAGTGCTGTGCTGTCATAAAAATATGTAGATCAATGGAGCGGAATAAAGAGACCCGTGTATATATGGTCAATAAGTGTTTGCTAAGGAAGCCAATCTAATTAAATGAGAAAAGAATAGACTATTCAACAATATGTTGAAACAACTAGATACTTATACAGAAATAATAAAACTCTTAGTTTATACCTTACATATAAATTAATTTGAAATTGACTATAGATAAAACTATAAACCCTGTAAAAGAAAAGTTTAGTAGAATTTTTTTGTAAGCTTGGGATAGGCAAAGATAACCTGAATCGAATAGAAAAAGCTGAGATTATAAAGAAAAAATGATAAAATATGTTTCAAAACTAAAACCTTCTGCTCTTTGAAAACAACAGACTGGAAGAAAATATTCACAGTATATTTTTCTGGCATATGGCTTGCAGCAAGTATGTGTAAATGTAAACAACCTAATAAAAAAAGACTCAAAAATTTGAATAGACACACAGAAAATGAATATCTGCATGGCCAATAATCATATTAGAAAATGGTCAACATCATTAATTATTGAGAAATGCAAAAAAAAAGAGAGAAAGATATCACTAAATACCCTCAGAATGGCTAACAATAAAGGGACCAACATTACAAGATATTGGTAAAAATGTGGAACAACTGGAAATCTTATGTGTTTGGGTAGGAATTTTAAAAGGCAAAAGTATTCTCAAAAATAGTTTGGCAGTTTATTAAAAAGTTAAATAAAGAAATAAAAAACATACAAGGTCTGTTCAGAAGGTATCCAGCCATGTAATATGAAAAATAGAGATATTTATTGAAGAAGATACAAAATACATTGTACATAGAACAATGTACAACCTCAATCCCCTTCAAAGTAGGCATCTTGGGACCTCACACAGTTCTCCCAGTCACCATCAACTGCCCCATTGTATTTTTCTGAATCTCATTGATGGTCTGAAATCACTTTTCCCTTACAAAGGTGATTTTAGTTTTGGGAAAAGCCAGAAGTTGCAGGGCACCAAATTTGGGCTGTAGGAGGACTGAATCACCTGGGTGATTTGATGTTTCACAAAAAAAACTCTGCACAAGACATGATGAATGAGCAGGAGCATTGTGGCAATGTAGCTGCCAATCACAAGTTGCCCATAGCTGCGGCCTTCTGAATCATCCAGTTTCCACAGAGGATAGTTCAAGCTTAATGCAAAATTTGATGCCAGTTTGTTGTTCAACTTGCTCGGTTATTTCCAATGTAACAGTCACTCAGTACACATGCTCAACAGCGTCCACCAGCCCTGTTGACTAGTACACTGAAGTTGTCATTGTTCACACATGCACATTCCTGTCCAGTCTCTTTGGCTGCCAGGTTACATCAATGTTGCACAAACCATTCTCATTATGTTAACAGTGGCCTGACTTTTTCCAGACAGACCTTGTATGTCCACCCAAAATCTTACATACATGCATTTGTAGCAAATTTATTCATAACACTCATGAGGAGGATTATGGTGGTCCTTGTGATCCCCATTTTCTGGTGTTCATGCCATGGAGCAAAGATTTTTCAACCTTTTTCATCTCATGGTATGCATAAACTAATTACTAAAATTCTGTGGCACACCAAAATATATATTATATATTTGCCAAGACAAATATATTTGTCAAAAAATTGTTACAATTTTGATTCATTCATACTGGGTGGGTATCATTGTGTTGGCTGTTGTCATCTTTTTGTTTGACGATCTACTGGAAAAGAAGTCAGTACCCCTGACTAAATAACCAGGTATTTCATGTTTTAAAAATTCTTGTGGCATACCAGAGTTAAAAATCACTACCCTGGAGTAATTCCTTTTTCCTGAGTATAGGTGGGACCTGAAACTTGCTTCTAACCAAAGGAACATGGCTTAGTGATGCCATATCACTCTTGTGATTTTGTTATATAAGACTTCTTTTTGAACAGTGCCCTCACCAGTCCTCCAGATCTGTTTCTTGCTTCAACATTGTTTGGATAAAATGACCCAGGGATGCCCCTTCTTCCAGCCTCCAACAACCCTCCAACATCTTATCCACCTCAGTAACCCACAACATCCGAGACCAGCCAATACTGTTGTTTGCCTTTAATTCCTTATGGCCAAACAACTGTGAGCTCGCAAATTCATTGGAATTATTTCACCTTAGTGGAGGCCCCATCAACTGCCTGGTCAATCTGTAGCTGTGTCCTCCTATACCTACCTCTCTGTGGGTTCCTATTTTTGAGAGTTGGCTGAGGAGGGGCTCAAGGGTGCCAGGCATCTCTCAAGAAATGCAAAACTAGCAAACTAGCACAGTGGCTGCATTTTCTTCCATGACATGCTGAAGCCTCCCTAAAATGAGTGAAGTAAAACTCAGGACACCATAGAAGTCACTGTGGTCATAGAGAACAACCTGAACCAGGCCCTTTTAGATCTGAGTGCTCTGGGTCCTACCCGCACAGAACTTCATCTCTATGGCTTCCTGGTGGACCACTTGCTGAATGAGGAGGTAAAACTCATCAAGAAGATGAGTGACTACCTGACTAACCTCCTCAGGCTGGCTGTGTTCCAGGCTGGGCAAGGTAAGTATCTCTTCAAAAACCTCACCTTCGAACATGACTAGAAGCCTGTGGAGCCATGAGGCCTTCAAGGGCCCCTCTGCCTGCCCCTGGTGTCTGACTTCTGCCTGAACCCCACCCTGCCATCACTAGACAGCCTTTTAACCAACCTGGAGCTTTCTCCCATGTATTGGACCAAATGGAAACAATATAGGCTTTTGCAGGGGAGGGGTGGGGGGGAACACTTCTTTTCAATACAGACTCTCTACACAAAGTGTAGTCCTCCATTATTGCCTCCTAAGAAGCAAGCCACCATGTCTTCTACAGCCTCTAGGAAGTGAATTTTGCTGAAAACCTGACTAAATTTAGAAAAGACTCCTTTCCCAGTCTAGCCTCCAGATGAGAGCCCAGTCCTGGCTGACACCTTGAACAGCATTGCAGAAGACACAATCTCCTAACCCAGAGATCCTGTGAAACAACAAATGTTTATTTTTTGAGGAAGGGGGGAGGTTTGCAATTATCAAATTTGCTTTTTTGTTCTTTCTTAGTATAGAAAACAGACACCAACTTTAGCTGAATTCTCATAGATGAAAATCACAAAGCACAGTTACCCTCCAACACAGCAATTATAGTGAAAAGAACTTGCTGACATATAATTTCAAGAATGATGACATTGAGGCCCACGCTCCCTAGGTTTCCATTTAAAATCGTTTCTATCCTCTTTTTTTTCTGCTTGTCTGTTTATTTTGTGTTTAGGTTCAATCATTGATAAACACGTACTTATTAACATTTTATTGTTCAGATTTTTTATCTTTTTTTCTTCTTCTTCTTACAGAAGGCCCTTTAATACTTTATGTAATACTGATTTGATGGTGATGAAGTTCTTTAGCTTTTTCTTGTCTGGGAAGTTCTTAATCTTCCCTTTGATTCTAAATGATCACTTTGCTGAGTCATGTAATTTTGGTTTTAGGTCATTGCTTTTCATCACTTTCAATATTCCTTGCCAGTCCCTCTAGACTGCAAAATTTCTGTTGAGAAATCAGCTGACAGTCTTATGGGAGCTCTCTTGAAGGTAACTAACTGCTTTTCTCCTGCTGTTTTTAAAATTCTTTCTTTTTCTTTAACTTTTTGCATTTTAACTATAATGTATCTTGATATGGGCCTCTTTGGGTTCATCTTGTATGGACTTTTTCTGAACTTCCTGGGCTTGTATGTCTACTTCCTTCACCAAGTTAGGGAAGTTTTCTGTCATTATTTTCACAAATAGATTTTCAATTTTTTTGGTCTCTCTTCTTCTGGCACCTACATGATGTGAATGTTGGTACTCCTGAAGTTGTGCCAGAGGCTCTATATATTGTTCTCATTTCTTTGGATTCTTTTTTTCTTTTTTGAAGTTCTGATTGGGTGTTTTTTGCTTCTTTATATTCCAAATCACTGGTTTGATTCTCAGCTTCATCTTCTCTACTATTGATTCACTGTAAATTATCCTTCATTTTAATTAGTGTATCCTTCATGTCTGACTGATTCTTTGCTATGGTTTCCATGTCCTCTGTTATACTGTTGAAGTTCTCACTAAGTTCATTGATCACCCTTATAATCAATGTTTTGAACTTTGAATCTAGTATATTACTTGTTTCCATTTTTTGTATTCTTGTTCAGGAGTTTTATTCTGTTTTTTTTCATTTAGAAAATGTTGCTCTGTCTCCTCATTTTGGCAGCCTCCTTGTGTTAGTTTCTATGAATTAGGTAGAGCTGCTACCTCTCCCACACTTCATAGAGTAGCCTAATGTAGTACGTGTTCTGTATGGTCCAGTGGCACAGCTTTCCTGATCACCCAAACTGGGTACTCCAGGTTTCCCATCCCCCACCATTTGGGCTGTGTACACCCTTCTGTTGTAGTTGAGCCTTGATTGCTGTTGGCACATCAGTGGGAGAGACTTACCCCCAGGTTGATTGGCTATAAGGACTAGCTGCAACCACCAACCACCATAGAGGATAATCTGTGCAGGGCACCATGCCACAGAGCAGGACTTACTCCAGCAGGGCTTGGTTCCAGCTGAGTCAGCCCCTTAAGTGTGTTGTTTGTGAAGGTGACTGGGTAGTACCTCAAAGAGTCTAAAACTGTGTGCTGTGTGTGCTGGCTCTGGGATGTCCCAGGAAGTGAAGGCCAAGGTCAGTCACTGCCTGTGCTCTGCCTAGGGACACCCAACATGAGCTACAAAAGGATCTGCAGATGACTGCTATTTGTGCTGGGCTTTGAGGCGCCAAGGTAAAGCCAAGGTGTCAACCAAGGTGAGCTGCTGCTAATGCCAGGGTACTTAGTGAGAAGTACAGGGCACACTGACTGAGGCCAGATGCTGCTTGCATGAAAGATTTTAAGAAAGTCTGAAATGTGAGTCAAAACAGGTAGTTAGTAGGGAAAAGCCACTGGAAATAGCTTGGGTGGGCCTGAAAGTTGGGTGAGGCAGGGTCTCAGAGAATCACCAGTGCAGGGTGAACAGTGTGAACTAGACTGATGGAGCCTAGGATGTGGCATCTGCCTGCAGCTCTGTGGAGAGGGCTCAGAAAAGGAACAAGAGCCTCTGCCAGCACTTTTGTCTGGCAGAAAGCTGTCCCAAACACCAAAAAATTTGGTTCCTCGCCATGCGTTCCAGGTGCCTTTTGAGCTGCTCTCTCAGCACTGGAGCCCAGAGGAAGTGAGTCAGAGTAAGTTTGTGCTGGAGCCATTTAAGAGGAACTGCCTGGGACTTCAGACACCCTCCATCTTACTCAGCCACAATCCCCACTGACTTTCACAGCCAGAAATTATGGGGACTTCTTTTCTTGACACTAGAATCTTGAGCTGGAAGGCCTATTGCAGGGCTGGAACCCCTTGTTGCTCAGCAGGGGACCTCTGCAGCTGAGAAATCAGAAAAATAGACTTCTGATTTTTATCCATCACAAGTGGGTGTGGAATCAACCCGCTGTGCATTTCCACCCCTCCTACCCATCTTGATGTGTGTGTTTTTTTCCTTTAAATCACTAGTTGTAGGACTTCCATTCAGCTAGGTTTCCAATGTTTCTGAATGATGGTTGCTTTCTAGTTTAGTTGTAACTTTGATCTGGTTGTGGGAGGATGTGAGTACCACTTTTATCTATCCCACCATCTTCAAATGTCTGTTGTTTTAAACTGCTAAGCTTGGGGCAGTGTGCCACACAGTAATGAAAAATTAATACAAACCAAAACCTAGAAAGAATCTAAATATGTAACAAATATACAGATATGTGATACAGCCATACTAGCTAAAGGAAAAATTGACTACTATACAGAACATGGTTGAATCTTAAATATATTATGCAGAGCAAAAGAAGCAAAACACTAAAGAGTACACACTACAAGACCCCATTTATGTGACATTATTCAAAGAAAACTAATCTATAATACCAGAATGCAGATCAAAGCTCATCAAATTGTACCCATAAAATAAACCTCACTATGCATGATTTTTAAAAACTTCAAGAACTTATTATATGCATAGCTATTTATAAATATTTAAACTAAGAAAAGGAAAAATAGTTTATTTTACTGTATGATATAGTATATCTGGCTGCAGATAAAATTTTTAAGACTAGAAATCTCTTACTGACATAAACTGAGTATTTAATAAATAATCTCCATAAAGGAATATTAGGAGCATAGATAAAATTCTATATTAGCTTTAGTTATAAACTAACAAATACCTAGAAATCTAAGGCTAAATAAGAGCTTTCACTAATTTCATTGGCTAATAGTGTTAAGGTGATATTTTGTCTGATTTCTTATTAATTGCAAGGCACACCAGATCTTTTAAGCCATGAAAAGGTATAGACTCTGTACTCCAGAAGTAAAGAATATCAGGAAATAAACAACAGTACTATACATCATTAAAAGGACAAATAGAACATTGGGGTACCTATAAAGTAATAGGTACATTCACAAGAAGTAGTGCTTGCTTTGGGATGGGAGCTCAAGCTAAACTAATATAGAATGGAATTTTTGATCTTGATATAGAGCTTGAAGAATATATAGAATTTGAGTGTTTACTGAAGTAAAGGAACCAAACAGAAGGGTGTTTTTGTTTAAATGCAAGAATACTTAGAGTAAGAAAGTTTCATTCTAAAGATTACAGTATGCATTTGGGGAGATAATGCAGATTTTGGAGAGATTTAAGGATTCAATTCTAAGTAGACTCTGTCTGGGTGATGTTATCCAATCTTGTGGCATTAAGTAACACATTTATGCCAATGATTCCAAACTATATTTTTGTTTGGACTCTCTAGTGACCTCCAAATTCGATATCTAACTGCCTCCTTGATGCTTACTCAAATAGCTAATAGTAATCACAACCTCAGCATCGTGAAAAACAGATTTTGATTCTACCTACTCCCAAAATCTCCTTCTTACTAATCGTACCATTGTTTACCTACTTGTTAGGTCAAAAAAATTGGAATTCTCTTTGAGTCCTTTCTTTCCCTCATCTCCATTTCAAATACATTGAAAATTCCTGCTTACTTTTCCTTGAAAACGTATCCTGACTATCTTCTGTCCTCAACGCTATTGACCTAGTCCAAGCAGTTCTAATCTTGTGCCTTGGCAAGCTAACTGATCTCCCTGCTCCCATTCTTCCCCTTGCCAATCTCCTCCCACATAAAAGCCAGAATAAGCTTCTTTAACGTTAAATTATATTGTGTAACACCATTAAAACTTTTCATCAGCTTCACATTCAGTTGAAATAAAATCCCACTTCCTTCTAATGTCTGCAAAGCCTACATGGCTGGGTGATTGGCCTCCTCCCTATCTCACTTCTCACTGTTCACCACTTCACTGACTCAGCTTCACACACACTGCTGGTTCAAGCTCAGTTCTGCCCAAGGCCTTTGCCTCCTTATTTTCTCTGTCTGGAAAATTTCTTCAAATGGTTACTCTCTCTTGTCCTTGTGTTCTCACTCAGTAAGGCTCTTTATGATCAACATGACTAATTAGCCTGCTACCTAGGGTTGACTCCAAAACATGAATAGTTTTAGGGGTCCTCTTTTGAATCAGAGTGGAATGAGACAGTAGCATTAACCAACTTGGGTAAAATATCTTACTTATTATTTATTTACTTACTTACTTATTTACTTTGATAAGTATGTCCATGTGAACCCATTATAGTGCTCACCAAGGCTTGGGAAAGGGTCTTTGCCATTGAGGACCCTTTAGCTTTAGTGTTCTTAGCTTCACAGTAAACTTCCCTCTTGTCCCACCTTGTCAATTTCCACATCCCTGTTTCATTCTCTTCATGGAACTTGTTAATTCTCAGAATTAGCTCTCCATTAATTTGACTATTTTTTTAAAGATTTTATTTATTTATTTTTAGAGAGGGGAAGGGAGGGAGAAAGAGAGAGAGAGAGAAACATCAATGTGTGGCTGCTTCTCATGTGGCCCCCACTGGGGACCTGGCCTGCAACCCAGGCATGTGCCCTGACTGGGAATCGAACCTGCGATGCTTTGGTTCACAGCCCGCACTCAATCCACTGAGCTACGCCAGCCAGGGCTATTTTTTAAAGATGTGGTCTCTCTTTCCCTATTAGAATGGGAACTCCACAGGAGCAAAGACCTTGCTGAAAATTTACAACTATAATCCAAGAACCTGGAAAAGTGCCTGCCACATAATGGAGCTCAATGAATATTTTTAGAATTAGTACATATTAGAGAGTTTCAACCTGAATCTATATTTTCAAAAAGACATTTAAAATAAATCTTAAAATATAAAAATAAAAGCAATGATATCATTAAGGGGCTATTACTATAGTTTTAACCAGAGAATATGAGGGTACAAATTCAGGTCATGCAAATGGAAATGCTGAGTGAAAGAA